>CM030009.1:23798286-23870786 GCA_017639485.1 Pluvialis apricaria
ACTCAAATTCACTGTAAATTTATTTTATGGTATCTGTAGCAGCTGTCTGATTTTCATGAGACAGAACTTTCTGTATCTTCCACATATGTAACAAAAACCATATGAGCCTGCAAACCTGTATAAACAAAGAAAAATACATCAAAACAAAATGGAGAGGATGGAGCTCTTCTAGTGCTGTTGATTGCTGAAGAGAAGAACCCATTAGGAATGCCTTTCTATTCTTTAATTCTTTCCCTCCCCCCACCCAGCCCCTCAACCCAACCGAGGCTATTACACACATGAGGACACACATCTTCAATCATTTCATATCCTCCCCAGCACTCTACAAGCCGTACTTCACCCTCTTGCCTTTCAGCACCATATATAAACAGCACACATATTCCCTCAGGACAGTGCACAACTCTGTTTCCTCTCTCAACAAGAATCACACGTAGCAGCTGCATGCTACAAGCCACGGGCAGAGTCAAGGTCACGCACATGTCCTCAAGACCACTTTCTTTTGTTCTCCACTGATAATTTTCCATTTGGACTTCGTTGGGTATTACTGTGGTGGCTACTCTCCAGCTGAGTGGAGTTCTTATTTGAAGAAAATTCCAAGGGAAAAGGAATTTTATATATTTTTCTCCAATTCAGATATTTTATTCGTTTCACTACTTTGCAATGACTGATTTTTCTTCTGAAATTCAAATCACACTCTGAATAACTACACCTATTACATGGTTACAAGTAAAAAGAGCCTCTTGCTTGCTTCCTATCATGTCCAGTGTACATAAGCCTTATATTGTGCTACTTCAAAGGTTATGCTGGAAGCCATATATTCAAAGGACACGTAAGGTAAATATACTCCTGATTATTTTTTGTGAGGTAAAGTAGTTCTAATGAATGTCGTGGGCAAATGACGCTCCCTTGAGTTAGGTCCTGGGCAAGTTTCTCTGTCAAATATTGCTAACGTATCTTATTTCAGTAATTTGTCATAGCCCGGTGAAATAGATTATATTGGCCTTTTAATAGCAAGATTTGGCCCTAACACTGTTCCATTAGTTTTGAAGTAAAATGTGATAGCTTGTTTCCCAAAGACTGTAGGAAAATGTAGGATTTAGTGCTGCCTAGGATGTCAGCGCTGCCTGTTCAGTGATCTCAGTGGACTTTTTTTTACAGCAAGGGAGGCCTGTTTTGTGAATGTTACCTATTGTAGGTGAACCTGCTTTAGCAGGGGGGTTGGGCTAGGTGATCTTTAGAGGTCCTTCCAACCCCTACCATTCTGTGATTCTGTGAAAGGGGAAGGTTGGAAAAGCTCTTGCTTCAACTCTGCTTAGAAAAAGGACTGGAGAAGGAACCCAGGAGCTGCTTTATGAAATGACCATACAGGTGTTGAGATGGTCTAATGAACAACCAGAGAAAAGTATGGAACCCTTATGAAATTTCTGTCCGTATTATCAAAGGACTTCAGCTGTTTCAAACTTAGGAGGCAGGTTTTCTGAAGTTACTGATGTAACATGTTGTTAGGACAGAAGTGTAGTGCAGAGAGAGGCCTCAGGTACTTAGGCATCATGTTAAAGCTCTGAGATGCATGTCAGAGCCGTTTGGTGTCAATCCTGAGCAATGACCGTGGGGAGAGACCAGAAATGGCTTCTGGCTGCTGTTGCAGAGCACTGAAGCTGTGTCACTTGGAACGAATTACTTTTCCACATAGTGGCTGGTCTACAGTTAAGAAGCCCTTAAATTCACTTGAAAGCTTTCCTTCATTTGATAAGCAAGGTTTGGAAAAATTTGCCAATAAGCGTTTTCTGGTTTGGCGTTGTAAAAGAGGAGGTAATCAGGGTGATGGCACGTGACTATGACAGGCAGACAAAAAGTGTGTCGGCGTCCTGCTACCAGTAGCTAACTGGCTGCAGGTCCTTGTTTAGAGAGCTTGTAGCGTAGCCAACTTGCACATTACACACCTTTGTATACCCATATTTTAGGCAAAAAATTCTCAGGAAGGACTGCAAATGATAAGCAAAAGAGAAACTACGTGTGAGACAGGATGGTAGGCCTACCAAACACTTTAACAAGGTACTTTCAAACAGAATTGTTAATTAAAAACTAATTAATTCAGCCTATTTGTCAATTTTAGGCTAGGGTCCCTTTTCTGAAAGAATTATTGTTTGCTTGTGTTTTAACATGTGCTAAAGCCAAACAGAAGTGACCTTTCTCTGATCATATAGAAAAAACACAAGAATCAGGAGAAATGCTTGACACCCAAGTAGCCTCAACAGTTGGTACACGGTAGCTGTCAGCGTGAAATCAAGTGCAAAATTGCCAGATTTGGAGTCCTTCCTAAAACTGCTTGCTCTGTCAAGTGGAAGTAAAGGACATTGACCAGAAAAATGACACAAGACTTTTCCAGAGGCAATCTTTTCAGAAACTCCGTTTCACCTACATGAGAACTGTATCCTTCATCTGCACACTGAGTTACCAGTTTAAGAAAGACTTGTCACTATTTCTGCCTCACAACCTGCACAGAAATCTAGTAAAAATCAGAATAAAATAACTGGTGGTTTCCTTTTCAAATGGATACAGTTTGGTCTTCCCAAAAGTAAGAGAGACAGTCTGTCATGAGAACTTTCTACTGTCATAAACGGTAGCTTTATAATAATAACTTGCTATTATCTGAGCAGAAGTTGAAGCTATTTTACAAGAGATGAAAGGACTTGCACTCTCTTGCTTCCAGTGGAAGGATTTGAAGAATGATGAGTGTTAGCACTACTGTCCTCTAAATAGGTATGTATGTGAGCAGCATATATTTTGACATTGTTCTCTATAAAAAAGCATCTCATATTTGGCTTTGCTTGAGATGGATGAAAACTTAAGCAACAACTTGTCCCAGGAGGGACAAGATATCTTTTAAAGTAAGAAGGAGTGCCAAATAGGGAAGATAAATTTCTTCAGAATAAACTATAATCATGAACAATTATTTAGAAATAATAAAATATTCTGTCTTTAAAAGGATGCTGTGGTGTTCTCTTTTTGATTTTTTTGGCTACAATTTCTGTAAGCATGACAAGTATTATAGTTTTGCCACCCAGATAATTGTACTGAATCAAAGGTAATGCATCCTTTACGAACATGTACACCAGGGGTTATCTTGACCCAACAAGACATAATGACTCCAGTCAAGGAATATGAAGTTTTGGAGAAGCAGAGGTGATGCAGGAAGATCATTTGCATTGGCTGCATACTAATTAGAGAAAAAAACACACTCCAATGTTATAACAGATTTTAACCAAGTAAGCTCCCAGAAATGGTTTACTATCTCATCTTCATGTTGATACTAAGTTATATTTGAAAAACTAATAGATTGGCCACGTCCTCCCCAAAGTGTTTGATTTAAAGTTCAAGCTTTTTTAAGTACTATATATTGCCATTAAGATAAAATATTGGGTAGTACTATCTCCTGGACACCATATTTTTAAGAATATGCTTCATGCCTCATTTACCAGAAATGTATTGAGATTTTCCTGAGCCAACATTCAAAGAATAACTTGACATTTTTCATAGCGAAATGCCGTGTTTTTGTCTTTTCTTTTTAATTCCTTTGCTGCCCTGAACTGATATTTTAAATTGCCTTTCTTTTTGTTTACTATCTAAAGCTCAAATAGAATGTTTGTGTGCTGCGTATAAAACTTGTAAGAAGCTATTAGTTTTTCAGAGATAAAATAGTGTCGTAGAATGTGTAAGAGCAAAAGAAAGTTAAGCTGAATAGTGTGGTATGCAGCAATTACCAATTACAAATGCGCACATGTATAAACATATAAAAGGTGCAAAGACAACTGCTTAGTCCAGTCTCATTGTGGAGTGGGGCAAGTATTAGCTGGCCAGAGATTGTGAGTTTCCAGATATTACCTGGTGGCCGTTGGCTCTGGAAAAGCTCTTGGTTCCTGAAAAATGACAAGGAAAGCAGCAAGCAAAGCACGGTTATAGTGCATGATGCCAGAGAGGGGGCTGCCTAGCACAGGGGGATGATTTCTGCTGGGTTGTCATTTCTCAGCTCTATGTAGTCAACTCACTTGACAAAGCATGCTCTTCTTCTCCAACTAGTGCATTAGGCATCTGCAGCCTCACACAAGATCAGTACTGTTCGGACTGAAGTTTAGACTGAGGTACTGCTGTTTAATTTGAAAGAAAGGGGGGTGGTGGAGGAAGCATCACTGGAATTGAAACAAAAATAAATTCTACCAGCAATTATATGTTGTCAATGTCTCAGTACTGACTAATGTAAGTAGTTGCATTCTCCCTGTGTGAACTTCTCTCTGAAGGTCTGGTTAAAAAGTCCTGCAGAAGCTGCTGCAAGCTGTATGTGTTCAGAAGATGATCGGTGTGGAATGGCAGAACTTGTTATGTGCTTGGTCCCTCGTACTCTCAGTGCACGTGCTGTTTGAGATACAATTCAGGAGCAAAATGCAAGGCAGTAATGTTCAGGCAAAATGTAAGACAGTGAGTTTAACTCTCCATGCTGAAGCAATATCATGTTCCTCTAATACCAAAAGATTGCCTGCTGATAGCACTGCACAGCTTCTCTTGCTGCCTTAGCGCTCCCAATGTGTTTTAACCATTCTGCCAACTTCTTTAAGCTCTGTCTTTGTTACCACTGGTGGCACATCCTGTTAAGCATTTCTCTTGCTGTGTTGCTCTATGCTATCATAAAGTGCCAGATTTCTCTTCCACTCTATGCTCTAGAACAGCAAATCAGAGAAGATGGGGGACAGAAGAGAGCAGAAGTTCTTGAAGATATATAATGAAAATGTTTAAGCCAAAAGAAACAGCGTAAGAGCAGTTCAGAGTGTAATGTGTATCAGAATGTGCATTTTGAGGTGTGTTTATCAAGGATGCCTATTCACACTTTTTCAGATCTTGTAGCCCGCAACCAGTTCCCCTGATTTTGGTAGAGCTACCCATATAAGCAGGGCAAGGTTCTCTGCTCTCTTCCCATTCCTGCAGGACTGAGGAAAAATCCAGAACAGGAGAAAAGATTGTCAGATAATTTTATTCACATCAAACCTGAATAGTTCAAGCTCGGGTCTGCAGTTCCCAAGAACACATACATCACCGAGACCACAGTTCAGGAACGGAGATGAAATTCAAAAATCTCTTCAGCACCAGGTGAACTGTAAAGCAGCAAATCACACAGCGTAAACTATCACAGACAGCAAACGTGGAATAAACAGGGATGAGCACTGCAAACAAAAGAAAGAGCTAGGGTTAATTCAGGTTCACAGCAGGCTTTGGATCTGAACTAAAAATATATCTCTTAAATGCAAATAGAGAAAAATGATGGGCATTTGCATGATTGACAGCCTTTTGAAATAGAAGTGTTGCTATAATTAAGCAATAATGTATGAGTGAGTGTACATTATGACAAATTGGAAACTTGGTTGATTAGATTGAGCATATAAGCTGTCAGTATAATTATCACATTTTAATCATTTTTCTCCATTTTTTATAACAGCATTGTCTTCAGCCTCATTTGGTGCTTATTAGATTGATATTCTAAGAGGAATTGTACAACATAAAACATGTCCTTTAACAGGATGAACTTTAGATAAGACTTTAGGTATGTCTATAAACATTTATAATGATGGCTGTTGTGTCTCAACTTTTTGCCACATCTTATGTGTCAAATAATGTTGTTTTAGAGCTTGCTCTATCATGATAAAATATTATAAATGGAATGTACTTTATCTCACTAAGTACTCACATACTCACTATGTATTTTAAGCTGTCATAGGGAAAACATCACATTGTTACAGCTGAATACTAAATTAATGATACACGTTGCAATGATTAACAAGATGCTGAGTCAATCAGCGTGGGAGCAAGATTTTTCCATTTTCATGCAACTCTGCTGAAATCTACGTCATTTTTTAAACAAGAAAATATTCTCTGCTAACATCCAGGAAACAGCACCATTTTAACCAATCTAAAAGGTTTAATTGTATACCAGTTGCCTTTCTAAAATGTAAACCACTGGAGGAGTAGCACGCCCCCAAAATTGCAGTATAACAAAGAAAACAGAGGTTCTTAACACGGTCATGCTCTTACAGTCTTACCCTATCTCAAATTAGATCTGAGCAGCTCTTCACCAGTGTTGAAATAAGAAGGTGGAAGGTGGCCTGGGTGTTAAAACACAGGTCTGTGAAACAAAACTCTCCAGGTGCTTTCACCATTTCTGCTGCTGGTTTGCTTCTTGGCCTTGGGCAAGATGCTTATCTGCTCCTCAGATTAGTGGGCCATTGGGAAACAGAGAAACACGTGCTCTGCAGGGATTATTGGAAAATTAATGTGCTCTGGGTCTCAGTTTACTGCTGTTAAAATTCACATTGTGTAGCCTACTCGAGGTTTTGCAGCTGCTGTAGAGAGAGAAGTGTAGACTTTACGTGGCCTTTCTGGCCAATGGTGAATTTCCTTATTAAGGTTACCTATCAAAGTCAACACGACAATTGGTCAGTGAGGAATTACACAGAACTAACCACAGCAACAGAAAAGTCTTAATTATTCTCAGATTACTTAAATGTGTTTAGTAGCAATGGTATAAATGACTTTTCCTATGAACATTTGGAAAAGAATGACTCAAGAAAAAATTTCAGGCAAAACAGGCGTCTTCCAGAAAGTGTTCCTTCCATGTCCTCTGCAGTACATATTCAATAAATTGAGAGCATTATCTTTTCTCAAGGTACCTTGCAATATTGATAGTGAAATCTGAGATACTAAAGTCCTCATTAGTTGATTATTTTTAGAAATGGAAAATTGCCAAACAATCCTGCTTGAATATTCGGTATAGTATGCTTTGCCTGTGTTTATTTCCTTTCCTAGGCTTTCTACAAGTTCTCTTTGGAGTTGATGCTAGAAATGTTCTCAAAAATTTATATGTTGTAGGCTCAATTTGAAGAATATTTGCAGAAAGTTATTTTTACTTCAGAAATGCAAAGATTCATGTAACAAGCATAGTTTTAGTATAGAATTTTCTTGATCCTTTGGAAATTTACCTTCTGACCTCAATTTTTAACTTTCCAGTCCTCCAACAAAATAGTTCGGCATTTCAACAGTCTTCACTAAGTTCAAGGTGAAGATGTTATTTCAAGTCTTGGGTATTGCTGTCTGGGCAGAAAAATCATGTGCAATTCTTAATTCTTCTGCTACTACTTCTAATGACCCAATTACCAGTAAAATGCATAAAAGCAAGATTTTAGCATTGATTTTTCCCTTGATTTTCTCAATAGCTTTCACAAACCTGAACTTAACATGCTTTTTATCATAATTATAAGGGTTTGATGTTGGATCTTACTAGGTTTATTTAGTGTTTCAAAAGACTCTGTGAAGCCCCTTCCATGAACTTATCAAGGAATATGGGTTACCTAAGTGTGAGAGGCAGAGCCTCATTACGGTATGAAAATGATGTAAGAAAATTATGAGTAAGTGGCCAGGTCTTGACTGGAAAGCAACCTAACAATAGAGTATCTCAAAATTTAGTATATTAGTGTCATTGTTGTTCAAGAGATTTACTCTAAGATGTAGATGAGTGGTGGGGTGGGAAGGCTTGCTGATCCAATCCATTAGTTGGCTTAGTGAAGCTAAGGGGCTCTTCCAGGTGTAGCTGCGTGTGACAGAATTCAGCAAGGGACAGATTAAAGCCACCTGACCCTGCCATGACAGGATCTCCCATTGCATTTTGAATTGCCGTGAGATCACTGCATAGGCAAGTGATGTCAGAAGCGCAGTGAAGATGAGAAGTGCTGTCTCTCAACGCTACCAGCACTACTGGGGAAGCAGATCAGCGCTTGTGTTGGTCCTGCCGAAGGGTGCGTGAGTGCAGCACAGTTTGCAGAAGCAGCGTGGGGATCCATGCTGGGAGACCCAGTGCCACCACCTGCTTGCTGCAGGGACCCAGCTTACGGGCAGGGAGCTCGGGTGGTCTAGCTTGACTCACAAAACAGCCCCTGCACCTTGCTGCGCTTTGGGTTTGGTGAAACGGAGCACGTGCACCTCTGCGATGCCCTTCGATGCTTTTGGATAACCTGCGCCAAGAACAGCGGGTAAGGGCAGGCAGGTGATGGTGGTGGGCGCTGCTGGCACCCTGCGCTGCCGCGAGGCCACTGCACGGCGTCCTGGGCAGAGCCGGCTGGCGTCCAGCCACCGGACATAGCAAAATTACAGCTGTCCGTCTGCCTCTGTGTGTACTGCCCAGCCAAAACACACCGATGCTCTCACGGACACCTTCTCCCAAACATCAGAAAGTACCACAAAAGTCCAGTTGCCTAAACGTGTTAGACAGTGCTGCCACAGAAAGCAGCACTTGGGTATCTGTGCTGGGACAGGTGAAAAGCAAGAGACAAATCTAGTTCGCAGATGACAGAGGGCTAATTTCCTCGCAGGTGAAAGCAGATGCTCTGTATGGCACGTACCCCTCGTACACCAGTGCTAGCTCTGGGCCAGCAAAGTGGAGAAGGTGACAGAAATGTTGTAACCTGAAAAAACATTCAGGTTTGGTTTGGGAAAAAAAAAAAAAAAAAGAGCAAGGGCTTAGATTTCTTCTTATTTTAAGGATTCTGCTTCATCTCTCATGATGTTAGAAGATTAATTTACTTTCCCTTTTATTTTGTATCATTGTGTATTCCATAGCATTAATTTATTCCTCAAGGTCTGATAACATCAGTTCTGTGTCCATTGTCATCAAAGTGTATAGGCGATGGGTAGAAATGATAACAAGGTTGCATTTTTTCTATGCTTGATGCCTATTCAACAAAACAGCCTGCTAAGCATTCTTCTTCCATTTCTCTATTGTTCAGCCTGCTGGAAGAGCCTGAAATATTTTTCTGTCCTGTAAAAAAAGAAATTCTTTTGTTAATTTAGACATCAGAGAAATACTGACTTTCAAAAATAGTTAATAACTTTTTTTGGGGGGTTATGTCTTCCACATAGGCACCTTTTGTTCTTGAGATTGTCTATAATTTTTATTATAATCATTCTATTTTCACTTCTTACGCACTTGGTAAATTTAAGCAGGCCCTCCTGCTAGAGAAAAATGCTTTGCCCCTGCTAAACTTCTGGAGAGCTCTTCAGAAGACTTTGACATCCTCATACTTTGGCATCAGTGATTGAAATCTGGCAAGAGGGTGCCCTTTATGTAAGGGGTATGCTTCCATCATTCAGGTGAGCTGAATGATAAGCCTTTCAAAACAAAACAAAACCAACCCTTGTAACACACAGTGCTGATTTTTAAAAGTTAACAGCAAAATTCCCTGGTGATGTAGCCATTCTGAACAAGACTGAATAAAAAGCTAAGCAAGACTTTTCCTGCAATTGTATCTTAGGGTCGCTGAGGGAAAGTTTAGTTCTTTGCAACTTAATCGGGTTTCATAGAGTCTTCATTCATGTAGAGCATGTAAAAAGTACTGTTTTAAACTCACTCAGGAGACTTGCCCTCTTTTCTTCCAGTTTAGTCAGGGTCTTATCTGCGAGCTGCTAAGTTTCCTGGAACCTTAAATATGAGTGAAATCTTTCATATGGCTTCATGTTTGTGTACTGCATTCAATTAGGGCGTCTGTCCTGCAGACCTCAGAGAAGTCCAAAGATTTCATGTTCACCATTAGAATCACATTTTTTCTGTTCCTGAAGGAAAGCAATATTATTTGCAGAGCTACATGCCCGCTGGGATTAGCCAGATTGTAAACTGGCAGAAATTATCTTGATCAATGGTTTCATCAGGAGAAATATGCCTGAATAAACTGTAAGAGAGAAAGTAAATATGAGAATATTCCGAAAAAAATATATACACAAGGAAGGGGAAGAGCTCAGAAACATACTAGTTTTTTTTACAAATGGGTTTGAAACATTTACCTGCTCTCTGCAGTTTTGTATAGAAGTCTCGTCTTCTGGATCTGCAGGTGGAATACAACTTTCTAGATGAAGGATTTATCGTCAACATATGTTGTATGGAAGTAGAATTTGCCACTTGTAAATGTATGGATACAAAATGTACACATTACACAAATATGTGGGAGCTGGGCATCTTTCTGTACTTTTATGTTTGAAAGGCCTCTGTTTAGGCATCTATCCTGTCGATTTCTAATTATCTGTCCATTTCTAATTACGGGTTTAGGAAGCAGAATTCCATTTTCCGAATGCCTGCTATTTTTCACTAGAACTAAGTCACCGACAAGTTCTCTTTTCAAAGCAGTTTCCTATGTACTTGTACAACATTATTCCACAGATTTGCTATTGAAATGAAATACTGCAGTGACCTTTTTAATTCCCCTGACTTTTTACAATCTTTGAAATTTAGCACAACAGCAGGAGTTTAATCATATTCACTGATGTAAAAGACAAAATAAGGCACCTCTACGTTCAGATAGAGATATGACCTCAAAGGTGCAGAGCCTTCAGAGATGCTCTGGAGATCCCCAAGGACAATTACAGCGATCTTGCTTGTGGTCTTCCTGTAATCTCTGACTTTGCCTCCTGATAACAGTAGCAGAAATTTTGCACTTACGTTGTGTGCCGGAGTATTTTGTTAATGCTGCCTGAACACTGTTGTTTTCCTATCAAAGAATGATCTCATATTTACTTTATCTCTCTGTTCCAGTTTATGTCTGCTTCACAACAGTTTCCAGGCATGAATTTCCAAGGTCTTTGATTCTCTCACTGCTGTAAGGTCCTAGGCTTTGGTTTCATGCACATCCTTTTTTTCTGCCACAGTATGAAAGTCCAGCAACAAAACCACCTAAACCACTCATCTGCTGGCAGTTGTCTGTTCTCTCAGTGGGTTTGTCCCTTCTGTCAATTGATGCCAGGTGGACCAAAGGAAGGCTTTAAAAAATCCCAGCGTGTTTATCCGTTGCCCCAGAGTGACAGGGCAGATCAGCTCTCTCAAACCCTCCTCCCGTGCAGCAACCATGGCGGGGTGACTGATGAAGAACCCCATCAGCTCTGGGCTGTTTTCAGTGTCAAACCGGGGCGGAGGAGCAGTACATGATCTCTCTACAGATGTTTTTGACAGCTTAACAGTTAAAAGTACAGTGCGGGTGCTTTTGCCTGTGTGTGCTCACACATAAATGAGCAGTGCTACACCGAGAGACTCCTTTGTAAGCACTTACGAAGATGCTTTTCTTCCACAAATTGTGTTCTCAATGCAAACAAACATCCTAAATGTTTTTAAAATTACCTTTTTTTAAGTTTGTTTGGTCCAGCTGGCCTAAGAAACAAGCTAGATCAAAGGATGGGTGTCAAGGATTACTATTAGACCCCTTGAACTTTTTTTTTTTTGTGGATATCACTGTCTTAGATGTAGAAAGATCAGCACTGGCTGGTGCGTTCTTTGTGAGGCTTTTTGATGGCCTCTGTGAATTGAGTCAATAGCTGTGATTCAGTTAATGAAAGACAGAGACAAAACCTATCACCGTGAGCTGGCAGCTACAGCAGAAAAAATAGGGTGTTGAGGCCTGGTGGCTCCTGACACTTCTCCTGAGCAGACAAAGAATTGCATTGATACCGTTTCTGATGTAACTCTTTTGTTGAAGAAGGCTATGATTGTTTGGGAAATTATTCAAACATCAGTCATGAGCACTAAATTCAACAGTTAAGAAATGCACCTTGCAGCATCTTAAATCTTGTTGGACTTGCTTTTTGCACATAGCTCTTAGTAGCGCAAGCTTTTAGTAACTTCCAGTATTGCTGAAATTGATAGCAATGTACAGGAGATGCTTAATGTAGTTGCAGAATACCTCACAAAACTTTTCACTTGAATTCTAGAAATTATCTTTTTTTGTCCAGAGTTTACCACGTGTCTTAATTTTGTACAGATTTAGATACTTTAATGATAAATTGCATCAATCAGATGCTTTCTTCAGTGTTTGCTCTTAAAGAATTTTATAAATAAGGAAGTTTATTGGCTGATTTGATGAAAGTACACTCCAAAGCTGCATTTGTAGTTATGTGTCTAACAATAATTTTCTAAATGAACATTTCGTTGGGAATCAAGGCTCAGCATCAGAACCATGAAGCTTCTCTGAGTGATCTTAACTGACCTAAAGTCTTCAATGAACAAACGCCAAATCTTCCTAATCTGCAAGTTTTCCAGTTAATCCGCAGAGTAAATCTGCATAGTGAATAAAGGCAAGAACTCATCATCTGCTCAAAGTGTTGCAGAAAAAGGGTTTAACTATCACGGGTAAGTTATTCATTGCAAATGATTTGCTTAGCTCAAGTTCACTATTTTTAGAGTGGGGCTTTGTGGAAATCCAGGTTGCTGACCTGGTCAATTTACAGCTAGGTGATAAACGTACTGAAAGAAGCCAAATCACATGTTCAGCCAAGATACTATTCTTAGATTAACAAATGAAGTCATTTATCCGAGGACACTTGTTCTTGACAATATTTTGTTTGACCAAAAACTACTAAAAAAATACATTAGTCTAGCAATACTTGCTGTTAATCTTGACATCCACACAGGGATCTTTAAGAAGCCATTTGTGGCCCTTCATTACAAAATTTACGGCACAATACTTTATGTGCTTCCATATCCTTCACATAAAGCACTGTACAGTAGTTTCAATAAAATTTGTGTGAAGTGCTTTACAAAACTCAATCTCGGCAATGGGATTCCATCAGAAAGACCGAGTATCACAGTATTAGGCTTTTATTTGCAAGGATTTTCCCTGTAAATGACTAAATCGTTATTCAGTTGAGAGACAACTCACTGTAAACAGTATATTGCTTCTGGATATATCACCTGTGATCAATAGGCTCCCTTTCTGCCTCAGCACTTGTTAATATTGTATACAGGTTTGATTAAATGTTTAAAAGCATTTTTTAAGTGGCAGAATTAAAAAGGATGGACTCATTACCAAAAACATTCAGCTTTTAATGCAACACTAGAAAATATTTACTGGCGCTATATCATCTTAGGATGTGATCTAATCACATCTAATAACTTATGTCAGACTGCCCTTCATTAGTATGTGGACAGGAGACACATGATCCAAGAGAACTCTAAATTTTCTGAAAGAGTTGGCACAGAGGAGATCCCACCACATTGTTGTTGATTCTCCCAGTTCTACACCAACTAGAATTCCTTTTTATTAGCTTCTATGATTACTTCCTTTTGCTATTTTATTTTTTCAGTCTCCTTTGCTTGTCTGACAAGTCCCGAGTTCCAGGTTTTCCACAGAAAAGCTACTAATGCCGTAAAGATGCTAAATTTTACAGGCAGATCCGCTCCTTGGGTTGTCTGAAGGTTTGTGACAACCACAGGCACTTCCAGCTTGATTTAGGAAATGTCTGTGTTGCTGGACCCCACAGGGCAGGGTGCCAAAGGTCAGCGTGGAGATCAAAGTTTGCAATTTTTGTGATGTGTGCTATTGTTTATTGAAAGAAGGCGTAAACCCTTTGTTTATTTTTTTGCCCATTCATCTTCAGGACGCACAGACACTGCACCGCAAACGTACCTGTCAAAGGAACTTTTATAAGGGTCCATGTTGCAGTACTCAGGGCTTGGGTAACGCAGTTGCCTTGTCTCACTCGCGTTCAGTAACAACTCAAATCACGCCATCATGAACTGTATTTTCTACAAGACCTTTTTCTTCTTCACTGCACGGGCTGCATGATGCTCACTTAAAACGCAGCTGTTTAACATTCATTTTATCCTCAGTTTTCAGAGTATGGCCCCATGCTGTGAGTACACACAACTTCAATTTGACTTTACAAACCTGGATTAGTTTATCTTCACATGTTGGCTGTGTAGTGAGGTTGTTATATCCCCGTTTAGTGGAAAGGGAAATGAGGCACAGAGGGATTTAATTTAGAAGTTTCTGATACTAAGGCCCTGATGTGTTCGGTGTACACAGTATTAAGTAACACATCGCAGCTCTGAAGCTCGTCCCCGTGGATTTCAGCTGCCGCTATGATCGGTCAGTGTCTCTGCTCCCATGTAGCATCCATGGGTAAGAAGCTGGCTTTACAGACCTTGCTCAGCGCTGCCAGAAATGCTGTGGCAGAAGCAGAGACAGAAACAGTTTTCTAAGGCGGCACTGAAAGACCTTTGCTATGAAACTATTTTCTTCTCTTCTGGGAGGCCTTTGGGTGTACTAGGAAACCCTTTCCCACTTTGGTTGTAAACAAGACCAGACCATGCTTTATTCAGTTTGGCAGATCAGTTAAATGGCTTTTCTGTCACACAGCCTCTTATTTGACTTAACGATTAATCATATCAATGTGGAGATTGCACGTCAAAATGTTATTGCTGAAGCTGGCAAAAAAGCTCGGCTTGGCTTTGCCTCTGAGGCTGGCATTTTAAAGAGAACAGACTCCTTTTACCACGCCAGCTTGAACAAACCCAACGCCACTGCCAGAGGCAAACAGCTAGTACGGACTATTCTTTACCTAACCCTTCCCTCGGAACATCTGCTTTTCCTTCATGGTTTGTCCCAGTTGCCCTTACTTTACCTTTTATCCCTAAAAAAAGCAAAACTAACATAAACCAGAAAAATCCCACTGCATTCTTGTCACAATCTTTATTTTTTTCCCATATTCATTTTCTACTTTTTGTTCCTTCATCATTTCGGACTGAAGGCTCCTTTTAGTCTGCTGAACCAGTGCCAGGAACCAGTCACTGGACTTGTTACAGGAGAGACAAATACTCAGCTTTAGTGACTGTCTCTCTTCTGGCCTGGTATAGCTATTTCCAGGAGCGCCCAATTTCATTTGTCTAGGCCTGGACGGAAGGGAGTTGGCTCTACCGCCCTTTGAGGATGCTGTTTGCAACCTGCAACATTTGTGCAAAGAAAGTAAAATAAAGAATGCAAAGGAAGAATCTGAGGAGATTTAGCTGCTGCATTAAAGTGGTGTGACTTCTCAGACTTAAAACATGGTCAAAGGCAGGTGTTTTTTTCAAAACAAGAGCGGCAATTATCAGTTTTTTAACACAAACCCCATATTGTCTGCCAAATACTACAAGATTCAGGAAAAGCTGCAAGGATTGGTGTTTTCCATTTTCATCCCTTTCATCATTGTCCTCCTCTCTCTCAGGCAAACTGGACATTAGTTTCTTCCTGGCTTTCTCCACCAGTAAGAGCAGCTGAGCTGAAATCAAAGGTTCAAGTCAGAAGTAAGTACAGGTGTCAGCAGGGGCTCTCATCCTACCTCCCTTGTGCAAGGTCAGACCCTCTCAGCTGTGTCCATTTAGGACACTGTAGAGACATGGAGTTTTTTGCCATTTCTCAGGTCGTTGTTATTCTCAGCCACCATGATTCATCCTCTGAATGTTGAAATGCTTATTTTCAATAATGAGTATTTCAGCTACTGAGATAAACAGCTCTCATTTTACAGAATTATATATAGAGCTTGGTTGCACACGCTTCACTTCCAAGCACAAGGATGGCTGAACTTTACAGTTCAGAAGCCACGAATCAGGCCCTGAAAGTCAGGAGATTGCCTTTAAAATAATAGAATCTCAAAGAATAATCAGTGTTGGCATTTTTAATTTGCTGCCTGGTTTCTAAGCCCTTGGGGATTATGTTTTCCCTTTGCAAATCCACATGGACAGAAACTTTTGTGTTTTTTAATGAAAGAAGAGATGGGGTGAGCACAGGGTAAAAAGCGAAGAGACCATGAGAGTTGACAAGACTGACAATGGCAGGCATGCTCTGCAAACACAGTGAGAGATGAGACTTGATCCCAGCCTTTGTGGCTTGCACAATACCTTCAGAATTCATGCTGGTCTCTACAGCAAGCACAATTCAGTATCACAAACCATCTGCGAAAAGAAGGGCTGGAAATTTCTTGGGTTGTCTTGATATGCAACAGAAGTATTTTTATATACTAGCATCATATTAAAGATATTTTTTTTCTCTTTCTACTGCAGGAAATTATTAGAGGTAGAAGGGAAAAGTAACTATGGCAGAGACCCTTGTTCTGTTGTCTGCTTACATATTGTTGGCCACGGTGGGATGCTTATGTGTAACAGGACCTCCTTGGTTTCTCAATGAGAATTTAAAGCCTGATGGGGAAAGGGTATAGTTAAGTATGTAATAAAGTGTCGATTCCCCAGGTAGCCATGTCTCTCCTGGTGTTCTGTGCATGGAGCAGTGGTCATTTCTGTGCTCATGAGGGTAAATTAGTCCTGCATTGATAGTGCTACAACAGTCAACAATTTTGTGTATGATGTATCCTTTCCCCCACTAAAATATATCCTCCAGCTTTTCTCTTTGGCCTCTGTTGTTCCTTAGCCCTTCATGTGTTTGTAGGTGGAGTACTATGGGGCTGGAAAGGAGCTGGAACAGCACTAAAATTTCTTGTTCATTAGAAGCACTGTGTTCTCCGTGGTGTGTCGGGTATGAAAACACATCTGGGGAAGGGGAAGGGAAAGGAGTGAGAGGGACAAGAAGGAGAGGGCCTTATAATTTTGGGAACAGGACCATCTGGCAACCAAAGCAGAAGATGGTTGGGAGGGAAGAAAGGAAAGGGGTAGGGCTGGACATGGAAAATGAAAGTGTTCCAGTAGCAAGAATGGCAGGGGTGGCCTTGAAAGTGGTACATAGGAAGCAGGACCACTAAAGCCTAATCCCAGTTCTGCTGTTTGTCCTGAGTGATATTGAGGAGGTCACACTCATTTCTATAACTGTTCCTTCTTCTGTGAAAAGGAGAATAACAGAGAATCACTCCTCAAGTTTATGGAAAGTCCTGGTGCGGAATTATCATCATTAGCACTACTTAATAAAGATGCCTCTGCCTGGCTTGTGTCATCAAAAATGTCACTCTAAGAGCTACCGGGCAGCCAACATTGCTGCCTGCAGAGTTTCCTTTGTTCTTGGTGTATCAGCCAGTCTCGTCAGCTCAATTCTGTCCCATGTTGCTGTGCAATGAAAAAGCCCCCTTTACTGAAAGGGATGTAACCATTTGCCTGTTCCTCTACAGACTGCCTGTGATCATTTGAAGCCCCCTCAGGAAATTATCTTTTATAAATAACAATAAGCTACGCCTTTTTTTTTCTTCTTTATTGTACAAGCATGGCAGAAATCTGTAAGACCCTTGAAGTGTTGCATAGGTCAGCCTATTCTTTATGCTCCGTGAAAGAGCAGCACTTCAATGTTACTCATTTTTATTGTACTCAAAGTGGTTCTATGTACTTGACATACATCGATGAATATGATCCTTCCCTGAGAAGCCGCATGGACAATGTACAAAGTACAGAAGGCAAGCAAAATGGAAATAAATAACTACTTGTTTTGTTTTGCTTTGCTTCCTTTTAAATTATTCTTTTTATAAACAGGATGGTAATAAGAAGAGTGTGTTCAATAAATACCTTGGGTTGAGCCACGCTTAAATTTCTTTCCATTTTATTTATTTATTTAGGAAAAAAAAAAGCAAGTCTGGAGGGAAGCTGAGGGACTTGGATGTGGAAGAAATCTGGCATGTCATAATGTCAAGGTTTCTAGTATTACCTAGAACTTTTTTTTTGCAGCTCAGGGGAAGAAACTTTCCAACTGGATAAACAATAACCTCAAAAAGGCACTAGACAAAACATCATATGAAGTATAAGATATGAGAAGAGATCAGCAAAATAACCCCTGGCTTTCGAGTCTAAAAGTGTAATGACAATATAAGCATTGTCAAAAGTCAAGCTCAGTTACACCTTGGAAATGCTTAAAATATATACTGAAAAGTACAAACCCAGAGACCTGAATGTGCTCAAGTCAGAGGGCTTGAATGCAAGATTTGGCATCTGCAATAAAAAGCATGGTAGCAAGTATTGGAATATATCTATTTTCTGTGTGGCACCAGGCATTTAAAGAATGGCTAATTTGCCTTTATTTAAGAAGGCAGCAATAGATTTGGAGGACCTTTTAGTCTCACTCCTTTTTTGTAAGTCTTTACACCTAATTTTTAAGGAAAGAATAATTCCTAAAAAAGTGGAGGCAAATGTAAAGCAATTGAAACACATCTTTTCAAAGGGTAGCATATGTCCACCTGGTATTTGCCTTTGACTTCAAGACAAAGGAAATACAGAAGCTATAATACCTCTGAACTTCAGTAAAGAATCTGGAAGTCTTACAGATGGGAAATTATAATAAATTAAGGAAGACTGGTATTAGTGGGGGAAAGTGCAAGATGGGTGAAAAGTGATGACATCAGGTGATATTGAAGAGGAGGCTGGAGGAAGATTATTAATGGACCTTCTCCTGAAATATTCTGAGATGAAGAGGTGACTTATGGATACCATTTGGTCATGCAGGGCTGTAAACTTGTCCATGTTGTAGCCATGGAAAATGCAGGACTACATCAAGAGAGGTATTTTCCACAAAGACAGAGAATTCATGCCATTAATGTTAGCTCAGGAGAGATCTCATGTGGATCACTATGTAATTTTGGCCATACATGTTCAAGAAAGATGGTTAAAAAGTAAACTTGCTCAAGGAAGATCTAGCATGGTGATCATGAGAGTAGAGACTCTGTCTGGAGAGAGGAGACTATAAGAGCTTTGCATCATTGTCTATAAATGTGTCTTTGGTATATGAGGGAGGGAAAGGTGGAGTACTGTTTAACCCAAAGATAGCATGGAAACTTAGCAGATAATTCTTAGCTCTTTAAAGAAATCTGGACTGGGAAGAGTGTTTTGGTCAAAAAAGTGAAAAATTTCCATTCTTTAGGGATGGAGCTTTATCACTTGTTGACAGGGATTATATGATGTCACTGTGTGCAAAGATAGGGAATGGGCTTGGTATTTCTGAAGGTCCTTTTGTCTTCTGTGCTCCTTCCCCACACAGACATCTGCAACCTGTGCCGGAGTTAGTGCTCTTTAAGTAAATTGGGAAGGAATGGTTTTTTCATTAATCTGTTTGTGATGTGGTACGTTGTTGTGGTTTGGAAGAGAACAGAAGAAATTCCCCTTTCCTAGAACGTCACATTTATGTCTTGCCCTCCTAAAATTCTCCTAATTCTTTTCCAATCTTCCAAGCACTACTTGTAGGAAATGGCAGTGAGTCTCATCCCTTGTCTCCTGCCAAGGGTTGCACGAGGTGTTATCTGACATTACAAAACTCATCACAATTCTGGATACGTGCAATTATTTCTCTCTTTGGGAAGAAATACAGACCTTCTGGGGTGAAAACAAAAACCAAGCCGGGGCAATGAATCCTGGGGGGGGTCCTTGAGAAGCAAGGGTCCTCATATATGCACGCGCCGGAAGGAATTAGTTTATTACAAGCTGATGAGCTAATTCAGGCTGTGACCGCCTTGTTTCTTTTCGGAGTGGGCTGCCATTTCTTCTCTGGACCACCAGATGCCAGACTTTTACTGCAAAACTCCAGCCCTCTGCTTGCACAATGGAAAGAAATGTTTATGCTCTTACCTTTGCATGAATCCCTTCAGTTTTGTTTTCTGCGAAAGGCTTGTAAGCCTTCGAAGCGGAGCACTTTTTTGCTCGTTTCTAAGCATGTACTGTAACTCTTTAAGATAATTTGTAAACTAATTGCAGGGGCTTACTGAGAAACAGCCTCTTTGTGAACTGCTGGCTTCTGCGACAAGGCAGTGACTTGAATCTCCTATCTCAAAATCATACTGAAAACCGGGCAGTTAGAAAAAGCACTGCTGAAATGCACGAAAGGAATACGATAACGCGCGGTAGAGAGAAGCAGCAAAATGTTTAAATTCAATAGCTCAAAAAGCAATTGCATTTGACAACTTAACTGTCTTAGGTAAACAAACAGCAAAATAATTACAGCCTCTCTTGTCTGCAGAAATGTTCTAAAGACA
Organism: Pluvialis apricaria; assembly: GCA_017639485.1. Classification (NCBI taxonomy): domain Eukaryota; kingdom Metazoa; phylum Chordata; class Aves; order Charadriiformes; family Charadriidae; genus Pluvialis; species Pluvialis apricaria. The sequence goes on from CM030009.1 coordinate 23,818,072, forward strand.
AATGCTTACTCTCGTGGGTTTTTTTCCAGAAATTCGAGATGTAACTATTTTATAGTTTTTCTTTCTAATATACGCATATTTTATCTAAATTTAACAGTTTACAAATGTGTCTACTTATGTTCGATTCATTCTAAAATTCGGTTACTGCAAAATTATGCAGTTACGTTTTTCCTATTAGAATTATCAACATGCTCATTCCCATTGCAGAATGTATTATTTTAACAAACCATGCACTGTTTTATAAAATTTAGCAATATTGAATTAATTTGTAATGAATTGACTGTTCAGTGCAGAATGAAAATATTGAACTATGAATCATCCATATTGGGCCAAAGAGAAAGCACATTGCGCCACAAACAAGAAGAAACACACACAAGCACAAACACAAATAAAAGAAATACAATTTGGGGAAAAATAAAGCAATGGACATGCAGCAGTTTAGATAAACAGGCACATTATTTTGTTACAAGCAACAGCAATATTTTTTTTCAAAGTTGCTTTGCCTTATTTTGGGGTAATATTGAATTGTAAAGCGCAGTATTATTGTAGGCATTTTTTTACTCCCTCATACCAGTGTATAAAACATGTCTTGATCAGTGTGATATCAATTGTTAAAGCTTTCAAAAGTAAACCTTCCAGGTTAAAAACATACCAATATATTGGAAATAAATATATAGTCTCCTGTACATTCTCTCCCTATATAAAGGCAAAGAGTATGCAAATCTCATAAGACATTAATAAAAAATTCTGACAGTTAAAGCAAAGGCTTTCATTAATAATTAAAATACAAATGATGACAGAACACAATGCTTTATTCCATCATGAAATGATGTTGGTCTACAATTACGATAACACTGGTTCTCAGTTTTGCATTATTTTGTGGAAATTAAACAGAAAAAGACAATGCAATATTGTTTGGGTACTGGCAAAGAGAGGAAAGTGGTATGAAATATTTACCATAAAGGCTTCTCCAAAAGTATATGCATTATTGACATACTCAAATTAAAAACATTTCCATTTTCACAGCTCAACTATCATTAGAACTTTGAATTCAATTTCTCTCTTAGTGAAAAAATATTAAATACAAGAAAATATAATATATACCAGAGTAGTCCAGAGGCTTTTTTTTCATCATCTCTCACTGTAGAATCAGGATTTATTTGAACTTGACTGAATCACCCATGGATAGCAGAAATCACTATTTGTTCTTGATTCAAGAAGAGTCTTTTTCTTGACATGAAAATGTCAAAAAGTTTCATAATGATAGTTTATGATGTCATTATAATTCTTCTCCATTCTTTAAAAACAGAGCATTAAGTCATTCCATTACACTGCCTTACTCTCAATCTTTCCCTTTTTCTAAAAAAAATTGACATATTTATCATTGATTTTCCAGCAGATGTTGTACTGGATGCCCTTTTTAAAAAAGTACCTCAGTTAATCTGACCTCTCTTAATGATTACTCACATATTCTTTCGTAAGTGAATAAAACTTTTCTTTCACAGATAGTAGGTACTTAATCCTCATTATTGAGAATATGCTGAAACCTTGAATACTTGTCAAAGGTTCGTTTTATAATCCTGAGGTTGGTTTGCCGTCAGTGATTTACACAGGGGCTGCGCTTGCAATAATTGATTCATTCCATACTTAAAGTCTACTGCTGTCATTAAAATGACAGTACAACGCTTGCTGTTGCAATTTAGATTTACTTTAAAAAAGGCTTAATTCTCCCCTGGAAATAAATGGTATTGAAACAGAAGAAATCATTTTGTGTGTCAAAATAAAATGACAATAACTTAATTTTTATTCTCAAAGTATTGAGCTGGAAACATATTTAAAACACAAGCTGGCTTTTGGGAGGTTTCATGGAAGTTTAACCTGCAATTGCACAAACAATGCATTTGTATCTTTTTGTTACTCTGTCTTGGTTCAAAGAGCATTTTTTAAATCACTTTAAAAATCTGCCTTTGAAACTCAGTTTTAAGGTACAGCTCCTATAGTTAATTAGCATCTCAGATGCAATGCCCGTTGATGCTAAGCTTTTATAATACAGCAGATTGTAGTTTTGGACTGTCAGTGACAATGCTACACATAAAAGCATATGTGCATTTACAGTTACTCCAGATAAAACCGCACAGGCTGCATTCTCCCAGTACGTATTGCCTTTTCTGAAAAACAGAATCAAATGAAAAGCGTTTAACCGATTCCTTACACTGACAATGTGACATGCAGCTTTCATTTTCCTGATTGTGTTTGACGAGGGGATTAACTAAGTGCTAAGGTACAGTAGATCCCTCTAAAGGACACGGCAGTGTTTCCCCCCAGTAGGTCCTAGTTTTGTGAAGCTGTTGAGGAAAGAGTTCCCTGTGAATGCACTAATTATTGCTCAGCAAACTACAGTAAGTTAAAATTTCTAGTTGACAGAAAAAAAATTGAAGGGTTATAAATGAAAAAAAGCTTTTCTACAGCTCTTCCAGTAATATCGTGTCATGTTAATTTTAATGAAGCTTCATTAAAGTTCTCAGATAAGTAAGAAAGATAATTGTCGTTCATTAACATTGTGATTCTACCCACAGCTGAAAAACATGCTGTAAAACGTTAATAAGAAGAAAGATTCGAGTATGACTGAGATGGAAGGAGACAGTGTGAAAGAATTAATTAAGCCACGGAAACTGCATCATTGATAGTTTGGTAAACTATCAGGAGACAAGAAAAAATTAAGTTACAGTGAAATGGTATCCTTTCCAACCTTGATGTGCCTCAGTAGTAGACCACATGCAAAAGCAGGAGGTCACTTCGGACTGAATTCTGACCATAGCAGCAGCTCACACTCCTCCCACCGAGGTCTCTCTGTCTTCTGTACTCATTCAAGGACAGAGCAGGGGCTTCATCATTTAGGACATCTTTTGCACAGCGCGGTTAAAGAGAATGATTTGGCCCTGACTGTGAGATCATTCTTGATTTGGGAGGACTAAGTTTAGCTCCGAATGTGCCATAATGCAGTTTGCTGCTGTGATAAAATTTGCTTTGTTTCCACTGCTGTCACATCAGGTGTGTAAAAGGAAAAATGCAACTATCTCAGTGTTTCCACAAAGATTATCTTGAGTTTGGGCCTGCCATTGTTCTAATAGTCAATTATAGTAAGAGTATTGATGTAATTGGAAGAAATCAGTGGATTATTGTGTTGTTTTGGAGACATACTGATTTTTGCCTATTTATGCAACCTGAATTCTACAATACATTATCCTTTTACCTCAGTGACTGGAGTTCTGTACATCTATATGGAAAGCATGTTGAAACAACTGATTTTTTTCCTGTGCCCGACTAGGTAATCCACAAGATTTCTTATTAAAGTTCAGTGCAGAAGTCTGGTTGAATTGCTGTTGCATAAAAATAGTCGGGGTAAATTTTAGGCGCAGTTGCATCTCTGAGCAAATTTCCAGTGCGTGCACTTACGCGCAGCCATGTAAGTGCGCAGCTTCCAGAAGTGGGTCTTGCATCTGAAGTTTCAGCGAGGAGGAAAATATGCCTGTCAAAGTTATAATTGCTCATGAAGAGGAGTCTACAATGTAAATAATCGCTGTTGCTGGGGGTGCGGGGAGAGTGCTTAACCACTGCAATGCTTTATCGTTCTTCACCTAAAATCTTTTCTAATTAGACATTTCACCGCAATATCAGGTATTTCTTCCAGAAAAATGATCTCTCACTGAAACACCTGGGTTTGGTGTATTTACAAGTTTTTGGCAGTTCACATAAATAATTCCCTTTAAATAGGTTCGTCTATTTCTGAAACAGAAAAAGTTGCAAGTAGCGCATCCCATTAGTGGCAGAACTAAAAGACCGCACATAATGGGGCAAATCAATTTATTGAAGGAACTGGTAATCAAGAAAAATAAGTGTTTTGACAGTATGTTCCACAAGTCATTGAATTTCTTTTAAGAAATCTTCTAAAGAAATCTGCTAATTTGGAAAAAATACTGTCTCGGACAGATCTCTTCTTAATTCAGTGAAAATCCTGAAGTGTTTATTTTTCCTGAAATTTAAGTGTTCTATTGGCCAAAATTAAAATTACTAATATAGATTTATAGCAAATGCTCTTAAAGTATGCACTAGGATATATTAAAAAAAATTATGAAAGGCAGCCACAAATGAACTGATTACAATTTCTCTTTGCATTTTTGCAATTAAATCCATAACTAGAAAGCATTGCCGTCATCTCATTCACTAGGAGGTGCTTTGTTAACTTGCAGTTAAAAATAATAGTAATCCAATGCTTTATCACTGAAGCTCTGTGCTTTCTTTTCCCCAGAAATGTCAGTAGGAAACCTGCGCTGGGGTGTTGCATGCAGTATTAGAAGCATAATCTACCAACTATCTTTATAGAAACAAGACAGATATACATGTTGCAGGGAAGTTTTGGTTTGTTTTGTTTGTTTACTGGCAGCTGAAACAGTCCTTTGCCATGCATAACGGCTGAGGTGTGTGTTTTGTTTAAGGGCATCAAGTGTCTTTAAAAAATGTATTATTTTGTGCCTGGAATACACTCGAAACTCCGTGTGTGTGTGTGTGTGCGCACATGCAGAGGGCTACGTGGTACTGGTCCGTGTTTCTGTAACTATTGTTTGGAGAAGACGGATGGTTCCTCCTGCCCCACAGGGTGGTTTGATGAGTGAAACGTTTTCCGAAAGGAGTGGGAGACGGCAGGAGGAGAGGGACTCTTTGCTCCTGGCAAATAGTCTCCGTATCCTAAAAGTTAGAAAATTATCGCTGTAGGAACAAAGATGCTATGCAGTAAGACGTGATACAGGATATGCTGTGCTGGTCGTAAATCACGAAGCAGCTGAACAAATCTGCACATAAGGAAAATGGCACTCTAATTTTCTGTTGAAAATCCAGACAACATTCTCACCTTGCATTTCACTGTGCTGGTGCTGCTCTACAAAGGAGAAGAAAACTGATTAGCAAATTGTTAATCCAATAATTGTAACAAATAATTAGCTTTGTAATAATTAGACAGAGAAGCATATAGAATAAGAATTACATCAAATCTGAACTCTCTCTCTCTTCTCCATCCTCCCTCCCCATCATGTTCACCACTAAGTATTTGTTTAAAAATATTTCATATGAGATGCCAGAGAGTGTTTTCTTCTTTTTGTATTAAAACATTAAAAATAAATAAATTGTAAACCTAATATGATTGTGAACTGAACACTCGATAAGAATAGCAAGGCCAAGATGTTTTCTTTGACCTTCCTTTCTTCTCATTATCCCTTCCTCAGGACATTCACTCCTTGTCGTGACCCTTTGTAATTTCTCTTTTATTATAAATTGTTAATATAAAAATGCTGTGGCTCATGAAGCTTCGGATATGAAAATGCTATTCATGTCAGAAATAAAATCAGATTGACATGCTAGAAGAAAACACTCTTAAAACTGGTGAATATTCAGCTCTGGGTAGGATTCCCTGCTGGTTAGACCATCTCGCCTTAATATATTTCTTAGGTGTTTGTCAGCTAGAGCATCTGCTCTTGCAGTTTTTGAGGTTTATTATGAATGTTGCTTAAAAAATCATTTTACATTTCAAATACTATGCGGACATTTGTGTTTGTGTTGAAGCCACAGAATGTGACTCAGAACTAAGAAGTGCGCAAAATGTTTAAAGGAGAAATAAAGTGAATATGGCTTGTTTGACCAAGGGGGACACAACTACCTGGCATGGGAGCTGTCTTACAAGCCCCTGGCTGGATGAGCTATGCTGGCGATGCCTCGGGTACCGAGAGAGACGCCCTTAGCACAAGATCAAAAGGACCGTATTGCCTCACTCGGGGCCTGATCCTTGCATTTGGGGCTCGGAGGACTGAGAGCTCTTGTTCTGTAAAACCTCTTTCGGCCCTTCGTTTGTAACCCCCCTGCAGAGACCGGGCAAACTCATCACAGGTGCAGACCCCGCACCGGTGGGCTGTGCCTGGGGGACAGCCGCTGGCGGGTCCCCACCCTTGTCACCTCTAAAAGAAGCGGCTTCGGAGTCTCCCCTCATTTGCATGGGGAGATTTAATTTCCATCCCTTAAATATGACGAATTGCCGAGATTTCCTTCAGTTAATGCTTTTAACAGCTCCCAATAAACTTCATTAATCAGGCCAGCTCTAGGCCCAACGTGCAGCCTGGAAGCAGCTAATTTGCCTGATGAGCCCGCGACTTTAGTGAATAAACAGGTGGATAAGCCGAGGGTTTTATGGCCTTAATTACACTCTAATCAGTTCAGCACTTGGCGGGCAAAAGGGAAGAGGGAAAAAGGAGGCAGCGGCAGCAAGAGCATCAGCAGCCACCGCTTCTCAGCCCTTCCCTTCCATCAGCTCTGCTTTCCCGCTGCACCCTCTCCTCTCCTGCTTTCCCTTTCCAGTGTTTGCCTCTCCCCTCCTTCCTCCTCTGTTGTCTTTCCCCTTTTTCTCCTCTCTTTGCACCCTCCTGTTCCCTTCCCACTAAAATCAACATCTGATGGAGAGAAAGGCTGTTTTGTTCTTTCTTTCCCGCTACTTGCTGCCTTCCCTTTCCCTCTTTTCTTTTTTATTTTTTTTTATTTTTTTACTTTTCCCTCTCCGTACCTCGTTCCCTCTCTCACCTCTCCCCTGCCTCTGGGCCCTGCCTCCCCCCACCCCCGCCGCCCCCATCCCTCTCTCCCCTGCTACATATTCTCCCTGTCACAGTTAGGCCGCCTGACAAATCACTTCAAGGGCAGCCTAACTTTGAAGGACAAGACAAAGCTTTAGCATATGGTCCAATCCCCAGATGTTTGTCTCTCTCTCTTGCTCTCTCTCTCCCTCCCCTCTAAGAAGGGCTACTTGGGAAGCCCGGCTTTTTATCTATCTATTTATTTATTTATTTGTTTATTTATTATCCTTTCTTTCTGCCCCCCCCAAGTTTTGGCGGGGGTCTCTAACTAGCAGCCAGGGCTGCTTTTCCCTGTACGGCCTCCCCGCGGTGGTGGGGGGTGGTGGTGGTGTTGAGGGAGAGCGGTGGTGCTTTTTCGAAACTTCCTGATGTTTTTCCCCAGCGCGGGCAGGGATGGCGGCAGGGGAACGGGGGGCGGTGGGGAGGCGGGGGATGCTCCGGGCTCTCACAGCCGGACCTGCCCCAAAATGTCACCCCCCGACCCCGCTCGGCTGCGGCCGAGGATGCCGGCCGGCGGGATGCTGCCGGCAGCCCCTAAGCAGCCCGTGGGGAGGGAGGAGCACCCCCCACCACCACCTTACAGTGCCCGCACCGAGCGGGGAAGGAGAAACCTGCTGCTTCCCCGCTCCCATCGGCACCGCACCCCCGAACGGCGGCGGGCGGAGGAGGACCGGGCGGCGGGAGAGGGGGCTGCCGGGGGGGGGATGGATGCGAGGGGGAGGATGACCGCCGGGGGAGGGGCGGGATGGCTGCCAGGGGGAGCCCCGGCGGAGCCCTCAACCCCGGGGCAGAGCCCCCCCCCCACACCCCGGGGGCGGTGCGGCTCCGGGTGGTGCCGCGGAGCGGGGGAGGGAGGTGCGGGGACCCCGGGAGCGGCGGGGTCTGCCCCGGGTCTTGCGTTTCTTTGCAGGTTTCGGCTGCGAATACACAGCTGTATGTAAGAGCCCTGACTGTGCCACGCCGCCGCAGAGCACAGCTCTTTGGGTAGCGCGGCGGTCTGGCACGATTTACCTGTCGGGAGCTGTGTCGTGAGTTTTGTCCTTCAGTGACGGTGGCCCCCCCTGCACCCTGGGCCAGCCAGCATCGAACCCAAAAATGTCTGCATCCCCAGCCACTGAATGTACTTTAAAAAAAAAAAAAAAAAAAGTAAGAAAAAGCTGTTCAAGAGGTAACTGGCAGTGGGCAAGCCCAGCTGAAAAAAAGAAAGGCATCACTGCTGCGTGCAGATGAAGACTGGAGCGTGTATCTGGCTGCTAAAAGTGGCCAACAGAACTTCTTAGAAGCGAACGTATTTTTTCCTTTGCAAAAACTTATCGTGAAAGGGATTTGTTTGAGCATTTCATCTCAGCTGTCAAAGACATATTAAGAGAATAAAAGATTGTATTCTCCAGCACCCTCTTCTTAATACAGTTTTTCATCCTGTACGTGTAACAATATTGAGACTTAAAAAAAAAAATGAACTGTCACAAAAGGGAAATGGATTTCATCTTTGTCTATCTGTTTTCAGAGGGATTAAAACGTTCCTGTTACTTTGGAGGCTGACATGATTTTCACTTGAAATTTGCATGGAGGTCTATGATGTCTCCTATTTATTTTGTTCTTAACGGTGCTGATTAACACTTTTTCACAGCTTTATAATAGCTATCTGTAGTGTGTGATTCAATGCAATTTTTTAAAAACCTTGATTTATACGACTAGTATATATTATTAACTCTTACATATTTTTTATAAAATCAAACACAGTGCACCCATTGCAGATTACTTCAGAAAGCATTTCCTTTAGACAAGACAACAATTCTTGCTTAAATGAATTTTTAAAGTGGAGAATTAATTTAATAGTCTTTTAACTGCAGTTACTTAAAGCTTTTTTGGCCAAAAATAATTATGAGTAGTTGACTTTTTCTTAAAATTATCAATGTAAAGGATAACTTTGAAGAAAGTTATACAATGACCTGTCTTTTCAGTTTCAGTGTTTTATGGCTCTAAAAATCTGAAGTGTACTTAGTGATAGCTTTTTTGGTGTGTCTGGTGATATGATAAAGTGAAGTCTTCACACTTTTTTCCAGGGTATAAGGGAGAAGAAATGGATGGCAAAAACTCACGTTTTTTGCTTACTGTACCCAGATTAAATTACCTGCCCCTTAATAAAATTATATCGTGTATAGTTACATTGCCTTGATGGAATTTGGGATCGTACTATCCTGCAGTGCATTTCCAAGTCTGTGTATTGCATTACTGCCCCATAATCAAAGAGAATTAAGAATTTTTTTTTTAAAAATGGGAGAGAATTTCTCTCCCGCCCCCCCCCAAGTTCTGCAAATTCTCAAAGTGGCCGTGGAGAAATACAAATGCACAAAGCGAGAGGCGAAGCCGGGCCTGTGTTCAGCACTCCATCATTCCTTGTCACAGGTGCAGCCACTATGCATTATCCCGCCGTGATTGATAGAGTGGGTTTGTGCAGACTGGGGGAGCTGGGCACGGCTCAGATGGGGCCCTGTCCTTCTGGCTCCATTTCATACTACCTGTATGGAAAAGGAAAACTTTGCTGGGATTGGCGGTTCGGGGCCGGTCAGAAATTTTACTTCTTTGCCCACATTGTAAAGGTCGTATTCCCTAGAAGTTAAGTGTCGCTTCTAGCTTTACACGGTAACGATCCAGGAAGCAAAGGAAAGGACATGTGCATATGTGAATAATATCACAATACTAAAACGGCTTTCAGGTTATCAAGTTTGTTTCTGTGTTATAATTGAGAACTTCTTTGGTGGGCAGTGTACTCAAAGACTTTCCCTTATCTTTTGACTCATTTATTCATCAGAAGGAGCTGACAGAGGGCCCATGCTTGCCGTGCAGCACTGGCCTTTTAAGATTAATTTGGTGTCAGTGTTACTGGTCAGAAAAATAGAATGAAATATACATAAAGCAGATTGTTATATGTAAAACCAAAACATAGTAAAATTCTATTCCCAGTATATAACAGGTGACCAGAAAGTCTGCCTAAAGGAGCTATTATTGCTGTAGGATATAATGTAATAATTTATGCAGTTAGAGTCTTTGACACGTTTTTGTTCAGCTGGGGAGAAGAGTTTAGGTTTCTTTGCCTATGATCATTCAAGATCTTGACTAATTGATGTAAGATCAAAGATGACAACAATCTCACCAGTGTTATGTAAAACTACAATATCCTCCAGTTCCTTCATTTCTGCCTGAAATGGCCAAAGGCAAAATAATTTGCATAAAAGGTCTCCAGTTTTAAAATGTAAAATTTCTTTCATTGGGGCTTTTACGTGATCCCCGAAGATTTCTACAGATGTTTATAAACTTAATCAAAATGAGCATATAAATATTATTGCAAGTGATTCTGGGGGAAAACAGAGTTTTGTTTTGTTTTAAAATATTAACAAATTACAATAATATGGAATAACATTTTAAAAACGTGATTTTTGAGTTCATATCTATATTTATAGTAATTATTTGCTGGAAGGGGCGACTCTCAGATACTAATTGATGAATCCTAATCTATCATCCTGTAAACTCTCCCCCTCCCCCATTTAATTTCTGGGTCAAAACTGCCTTGAAATAGGAAAGCAAGGGTGCTGCATATTTTACATCAGTGAAAGAAATTGGGAAAATTGCTTTCTACTATAAATTGCTTTAAAAAAAAATCTTGGTGTATTTTTCTGTGTGTTTTTTTTTAAATGTACTGATAACAAACAAGCAGGTTGAATGCATCAGCACTCATTTCAGACTATCCTGTGGTACAGTTTTTACATTTAAATAATTTGTAGGGAGTTGGAGAGACTGTGCCACACCAGCAAGTATGTACCCACTTTCACGCCCGTGTAATTTTGGAAAGATCACTTTTCTTTCATGAGTATTTTAGGTAAGAAATAAATATTTTTTATGGTATATCTGAGGTCTTTTCAATGGGGAAGAAAAGTATCAACCTACTTGTCCATATATTAGTGTATATATTTGTGTACAGACACTGATTTATGTATAACACGTGCTTGTACAAATGAGTTTTGTTATGTTTTTTTAAAAAAATTTGAAGTCAGGATTGCAAGACTGTTCAAAACGTAATTCCTTTCCCTGCCTCTCGCCTGTCTTGCAGCATTTTGGAATATGTTCCCCTTAAACGTTTACTTCAGATGGGATACTTAACTGTGGTTTAAACCCTGCCTTTGCAAGTTTGTTGTAACTAAACATGTAAAAATGTGAAGCAGCTACTTAAAAAATGCTTACCACTGTAGGATAATTAACATCACCCTGGAGTAGTACATCATAGCTAATTCAGTGAGCCCTGCCTTACAGCTGCCACCAAGCAACAAGCAGTAGTTATAAAATGCTCACGTATCAGGATATTCCTTTAACACCTCATTTATTATTGTAACATGAAAAATGTCCTCTTCCATTTATTATGATATCACTGCATTAAGGGTCTTAGTCACAAAGAAATGATTTGTATAGGCACACATACAAAGGTGCGGTTTTCTTGTAAAACAGAGAGAATTTGTCTAATGAATGATCTCTGATGCAAATTATATAGATGTTTGTTGAAAGGGTGGCTGAAGTTGAAGCAATAGAGTTGTATGCATAGGTGAAAGATAACTTTGCTTAAATGAACAGCTAGGGGGTAGTTTGTGGTTTTCTCTGTGTTTAATGCTTATTTTCTGTGAACAAACGCAAGCGAAAAGCAGCTATAAACAGAAGTGAGAAACACAGACAGACCGACACACAGGCACACACATGAGTGCAGGTTGACAGTCCATTGCCTTTATAAACATATGATAGACCCAGAGGCAAATCCAGAGCTGCCAACACAACTACTAAATGAGTCTGCCAAAGAGCCAGATGCTGCAGCTGGAAAAGCGTTTTCATTGTCTTAGCAGCTGCATACTGCGGTTGCTATCCCAAAAGGAGAGGAAGGAACTGGGAATATGGTTATCAGTTAAACGGTACCCAGTTATGCCTCTGTGTGTGTATGCTTGTTGGGTGCATGTGTGTGCAATTATGACAACAACTATGTTTACAAGTGGGAGAAATATATTATTTTTTATTTTCTAGTGACTTCTTAAAGGCCAATAACAGAATTGTTTGGCGGGGTGTGTGTGTGTCGTATTTTAAAATTGCTTAAGACGTCTAGTTCTGGTGTTCTCTTTATCTAACAGTTGCCTGAGAGAGGAATGACAAACACTCACCTGAGTGCTTTTGGGGATCTGCACAAAGATATATCCTTCCCTCCCACATCCCCCTACCCTGTGCATATGGGATTTTGATTTGGGAAAATGAATCCGAGTACTCCAAGTGTCTTTAAACACAGTTTAATAACTACCAGGCTCAGAATGGGTGTCATATCCAGAGCCCCAGAAAGCTCAGGAGGCAATGCTCCAACCATCACACACGCAGGGCACTTCATGGGAGCAGGGATGACTGGGAGAGCCTGCATGGCAGAGAGAGCGTGCGGCTTCGCAGGGCTGCAAGACCCAGCTTACTGACTGCTTGAGCTAAATAACAAAGGGAAGCTGAGCAAATCTGTCTCTGTGACGTAGTCTTTTTACCTAGAACGAAGAAGGGAGAAGGACGAGCAGGAACGGGGTGACCATGTCTGCTCTTCTGGTGAGGCAGCCTGTGGTCTGCACCACCGTGGTGCTCGGTCCACCTCATGTAATGGCTGTGCAGCCACTCCTAGCATGAGGTGATGTATATTTGAATTTACAGTGACTTGCAAAGACAGATGTGTGTAATTTATAGAACTCGTCTGCATGCAATTAGGAAACATGGTAGCTGAAGTGGTGTTCCCATTCTTTTTCTAAGAAGCTGCACAGATTTGTGCTCTGAACTAATGAAGAGGCCTTTATATAAAATTAGAGATTGGGAAAGTATGTGCTAAAGCCTCCTTGGCTAGATAATTACTTTTTTTATCATTATAATGACCTGTCGTACTACTACTAAAGTTTTTTTTCAAAAAAAAGTTCATCAACCCTGTAAGGGAAGGGACTAGAAGAGAAAATCAATTGAAATAATTATTTCACAGGCTGGATATATTTTTAAATCTTACCCTTTAAGTGGTTGTATATCATTACATACTATTTGTATTATAAAAGTGGCAAATTATTAAAAATCCCAAGCAATGAACTAATACTAAGTGTAGATCTTGGCTGGCAGACATTGTAGATAGTGCCTATGTGTATGTATATTTATACGTAACTGCTTTTAGAGGGAGCAGAATTGTGCATGTATTTATGATATTAAAATATCAAATCTGAAATAGTGTTGCATACATTGGCTTTCGAATTTGTCTTGAGGAATATAGAGGAAGGGAACTGTCTGCAAAAGAATAGTTGCTCATTTTCCTGCTCTCAGTTTTTACTGGGAAATTATCATGTTCAATATATAACATAAGGAGGAGAAAAAAAGTTTTCTCTTTGAAATAATGGTGCACAGAGAATGTGAGTTCCACCATCTTTACAGACAGTGGTTTTCTGTCTAATGGAATATCCATGAACAGTTAAGAGATTTTTGGTGAGAAAATACTGTTTTAATCCTTTTGCAAGAAAATCCTTTTTTTTTCCCCTTTTTTTTTTCCCTTCTGTATTTAGTGGCTGCTTCATTTTGATGCTCCTAAGTCAGCCATGGATCAGAACAGCGGATGCAAAGAAGCGGTGGAATTGCAGACGGAGCTAGAATAAAACGGAAAGAAAAAAAGAGAAGGCAATGTCCTACAGAGGAAGTTGCAAGGTAGATAAAGAACTTTTGTTTGGCGTTTGGTGGAATAGTTGCGTCTCCCAGTAGGCTGAGCAGGCTGGCTGATACATCCAGAGGGGACGGGTGTCAGGCTGGTGCAGGTGTCAGTGGCTGCCAGTGAGTGATTGCACCATCAGCCTCCTACCGTGATCCATCATGCGGGCCCAGCCGGTGAAGAATCACAGCCTCAGCAAGGTGCTGAGCCCAGCAACATATCATTAAACAAGGTTACCACCGGCAGATTTGTTCCCATGATCAATCTGGTCAATAACCGTTCCACCTCGCTGTACATTTTTCCCCCTTAAAACGTAAACAAGTATTATGAAAGTGGTGGCAAAACAATGTAAAGCTTTAAGAAGAATTCATTTCTCCAGTGGCAAGCTGCAGGTTTCTTGTAAATCCCTTGTAAATCATGAAAAATAACCCTTCCTACAGAAAATTACCCTCAGAATAATCCTCTGAGCTAATTCGTATTTTATGACTTGAAGTTGTTTATTTCTGACTAATTTTTGGATGCTTTTTTTTTTCTTTCTAATTTTCAACTTCCAACATCGATTTCTAATATGTATTAGGAGGTGGTGTGCTGTGTAATACCTATGTCAGTGTGGCGTCACCCATAAGCAATCTCCCAGAAGACAGAAATAGAACACTTACTTCTCTTATTGCTTTGTTTTCATTCGAGTCTCTTGTATTAACCCCATGTCAGATCTGAACAGACCTTCTCCCACCCTGGCTCACCCAGCGTCTTTGTGCTGTGCACAGACGTCCCCACTTATGAAGAACCCTGTGTTTGTATTCACCTGAAAACAGAAACCTCCTCTGTGTGCTCACGGGGCTGCTCACCTCTTCTGCTGTGATGGTGGGTCGCAAACTCCTAGGCAGTAACTGGGGGATGCTGGAGTCCCCCAGCAGATAGCAGCTCATCAAGAGGGTTATTAATACAGTCTTTGTGCCGCACTCAAATGGTTGTGATATGAGAGGTGAGGGCCAAATCATAGAGTTTTATAAACTCATAGGCAGCCACGAAGAAGCTGAATTTCTCCATAGTAGGCTACCCAGCTTTGGGAAACAAGTTAAGGAGGTTATGCGGGTAAACAGAGCTGCCATTCCTCCATCGGCTCTTTTACTAACACAGAAAATCACGTGCTGATCAGAAATACAGACATGGGAAGGGGCTGAGAAAGGAGTATACATCTTTGGTAAACAGCAGAGTAGACTGTGAACTGGTGTCCTGTCTCTTTGGTAGCCATGCCAGTAACTGCATAACAAGTAATCCTCCTCCTACCTGCAGCTTGCAAAGCTGTGCACACCCCTGTTTAGGAACTGGCTGTTACGTCTTAGTGTGACAGCAGGTAGATCACAGATGTCATTAGTAAAGCTTGCTGTGCTCAGAAAGAAATGTAAACCGAGTCCCTGTCTTGCACATATACAGAAAGTAGTAACTGTCGTACTAATATTTAGTGGGATCAGAGTTAGACTGTTTGTATAAGGATAATTTTTCCTTTCGGATGTTGCTAGGTGGACAGCAAAGCTCAGCTGAAATGCTACATCTGGAAGAAAGTTGCAGCTATCTGCAGAAGAAAAAAAATAATATCATTGTTTTAACCTCAAATGTGATTTTTAAAGCACTGCAGTTAAGTGGGTACAGAAGGCTGGATGAACACTTACTTGTATTGACTGCCCTGGTTTCTTTTTACCATCTTCCAATCTAAAGGAAAAAGAAGCCAAAACCAACTTCTGCTGGAATAAAAATATTTGAGAGGGTTGTTTCCATTGGTTTGTCTAAATCAGTTTTAAAGTCTTCCCATGTAGACAGGCTGACCATGCCTGTGAATGAATGGCTGTTGCTAAACCCGTCTGACCTTCCCATCAATAAGGGTGAGGCTGAGGGCTCAGGGGAAATGTGACACATGGTGCTCTCCTCTCCTTTGTACTTCAGGTCAAAAATTGCCTTGGGGACAATGTCAGCACCTACAGCCAGACCCATAGTCCCCGCAGCTTCCAAGTAGTTATTGCTCCGTTGCTACTTCAGTAGCTCCTCAGCAGTGCAGATACCTCAGTTACAAAAATGATGCTTTCCCAGGTACCAAAAATTTATGCTCCTTTACAGGTGCCCAGACATGTCAGTCTTGCTATAACTGCAGCTCAGAGCCTGCGTCGTACTGTTTTGCTTATAACAACAAAATCTTGCTATGGGCAAAAAGGATATGTAAAGCCAAGACTTTACTGAAATTTTGAAATATTTGAAACATATTTGAAACATAATTGAAATTTTAGCTGATTTAGTCGGATCAAATTATTGTTATTAGTATATTAGTCCAGATTAATTCCTACAGAAGAAAAAGAGGAAGGAAAGAGAGAAAGGAAAGAAAGGAAAAAAAGGAAAGAAAGGGAGAGAAAGAAAGGAAGAAAGCAAAGGAAGGAAGGAAGAAAAGAAGAAAGAGAGGGAGAGAGGGAAGGAGGGAATACTGCTATAGAGAAAAATTCTCCATAATACAGTTGAATTGTTGCGTACATTTCCTAGTTTCTGCCCATTCTCCTGGTGTGATACTCACCCTTCCATTGCTTCTTGGGGTCCGAAGGTCAGTGGCTTTAGCCTGATGTGTGCGGGGGTGTGACGAGTCACCAGCATCACGAGGCCTTCCTGGGGAGGAACAGGGTGTTGATGGTTTCTTCTTCCTCACTCAAGGATCCACTTGAGGTTGTGTTTAAATGTTTGCTAACGTGCTTTTGCGCCTTGAGCTGAAAGTCTACATTACATATGGCTTTACTATATATGGTGCCTTTTATATATGTTAGATACTATTTCTTTCTCTTTGGTACCCCTGAAACATGTTCAGTACAGCTCTAGGTCTATATTTCTGTCACTGACAGTTGGTGACAGAACAGTTGTTCATAGCCTTGGGGTCTCCAGTGCGAAACTTGTGCCCAGTCTCTTATCATCCCATGCCTTCATCGTCTTCACAACATCTTGTGCCCCCGACTCTTCAAGGCCTCTCTCCTGCCAAACCAGACCTATTTCTCTACACTTCATTGTTTTAGAGTCCTAAGTGTCTCATCCTGCACAGAAGAACTACTTGTTAATATTAACTAAATAAAAACTATGGTTGTACTATCCGAAGATAAGCCATGATCAGTTGGTCATTTGAAAATCCCTGTTACGGCAAAATCAAGAATAAACAAAGACCCAGGCACGTGAAAAAAAATAAATCAGACAAAGTAAGTCTGAGACACCTCAGTCCTGAGGTCTTACATGGTTGGTACAAAGCCCATGGCTGGTACTAATGAAGGTGACACTGTGTTGCAAGGCTAGAGGGCTACAATCTTCTGCTAAGATGCATGAAGCAGGCACCTTCTTGCCTTCCTGCAGGACCTGCCGGAGTATATCTAAACTCTGAAGATAGTAGTCATTGGTCATTTGGGCAGAGCTTATGCAAAAGGCAGAAGTCATGGAATAAGGCCTTGACCCTGGGAAATTGGTGGAGATCGCCACAGATTGCAGGGAGATCAGGATTTTAAGCCTGGCTCCCTATAAGGATGTAATGGTATTTAGACTTTATCCTGGATGTTGCTTAAATTGTTAATCGCTACCCAAAATCTTAGATAAATCGCTAGTCATACTGTAATAATTTTAGATGACTGAAAACATGGGTATGTCTCCAAATCCAGGCTGGCAGAATGATTATTAGATACTAGCTGTTTTCTAGGCTAGTTCTTAACTGGATGTCCCATTAAAGTATCCATGTATCTTCTTCTGTGTTTCTGGTCAAGCAAAACCAGAATTAGAACTTCTCCCATGTCTTCTGATGCTTTCTTTGGTCCTGAAGTTCATGAAAGTGACAAGCAGTTTGGGAATATTATGGGAATGTTTATGTTAGTTTGGTTTTGAAGAGGTTTGGGACATTTCTTTTTGGACTTCACTTCCCTAACATCAAAAAACATTTCACAGTATTCTGTATTTTACAATAATATATGTCCTTAGGTTACATTTTAAAAGTGGATCATTCACTGCCTGCACTCGTGCATTTGAGAGGAGCTTTTATATTATCATATTATGGAAATAAATTCACAGTGATAGAGAACTAATCAGTTGTGGGTTTTTTTTTCCATGTTTGTTTGTTTGCTTGTTCATTTGCTTGCTTATTTGTTTAACCTACAGTGAATTCAGCTGTGGTAATCATTGCTGGTAAAGCCCGTATCAAGACCTCATCCACACGATCTGCCAATAGTGGACTTCTAGCCTGTATTGATATATGCACTAGAGAATTGATTGCCTGCCTGGGTAGATAAGAACATGTATTGTTCTTCAGTGGGTGTAGTGCATTACTCTTTCCTGGCTAATGTGATCTCAGAATCCTTCTCAATAACACAATTCCACCAATCAAACCAGATGACAAAATATAAATTTTATGGAGTTGTAGTCCTCAATTCATAATCCTTTGTAAACGACAAATACGGATGAGTGAAGTTTCCCGTAATGAAAAAAGCATAAAATTTCACAGTCAGCCAAGGTTCTCTTTTTGATGCATTTCTTATGTTCATTCTTTTAGTTTTTCTGCAGATTTAATTTCCTTTTTCTGACAGTAATCCTGTGACTGTAGATCTAATTTTTCTGTTAGTTAGTAAAGAGTAAGTCCCAGAACTACTGAAGCTATTTAATGTAGTTAACACCTGGATGAGTTATGGCTTCAATGCTGCATCAGTTGTAGCTTCCTAATAGTCACGGGTGGTTCATATGGTACAGGAATATAAAAAATTGAAAGGAATCCTAGTAATGAACACCCAATAATCTTGTAAAAGGATTTAAAGAATAAATTACGTTTACCCACATACTGTTACTAGCATTTTTTCTTTGTTACTAATTAGAAGCTGAAGGACATAATACATTTTTATTAATAAATATGTTCTTCTCATCATAGTTGCATGTACATTGCTCCACTGTAAAGTTATTTCTAGCTCTGCTTTCATAAGATGGGTGTCTATCTATTCGCGTCCAGATCCCTTTAAACCCACAAAAATAGGTAACTTCTTTACCCCATCCACTAGAACGTTATTCAAGGTCAACCTCAAAATTTGTTTTCATGTATTCAAAACAGTGTTACTGCAATCCTGAGCTCCCTATTGTAAACCTTACTAGTATGCAGCCCACAAATCTGAAATTCTGCAAAAATAGCCCAACAACTTCTTAGATAAAATTTATTCTCCGTGGAAATTTTGTATGAAAATTGAACAAGGAATTTTTCAGATTCAGTTGGCATCTGAATATATAATACACTCTGCATGCTATCTCATCCTATATGTACAATTGTTTGCTTGAAACCTTACTAATAGAGAATAATAATATGTAATAACAGGAGGAAGTAAATTGTTACAAATAATGAAGAACTGGAATCCAGAACTAACACTTAAAATGAATTTCTATGTTTCTTTTTATTATACCTTCACAAAAAAGAAAAATAAATCTCATTGTTGGCAAGCGACCGTATTATACCTGCATTTTAATTTTTTTTGTGCTAAATCCTCATTGAAGTCAGTGGGGAGTTCCACTGAAAACTGAATGGAGCAATATAGTCTGTGGAATGGGCTGGCCGAGGAGCAATATTGCTGTTTATACTTGCCGTTTCACAGCACTTGTCATTACCTTTCAATGGCAATAAGGTTATGAAGAAGCAGGGCTGTGAAAGATGTCCTTCCCAAAGGTGGTATGTGGCTCCACGCCAGACTTTGTAGGCAACTACGTCCGTTTTGGAAAATGTTTCTCAGCCAAAGCGAGCTACAGCCTCAGGCTTTTAAAAGAAGTAAAATCTACAGATGTTGTCCATCAATGGCACGGGGAATTGTACCTACATGACCCAAATCCACTCCAAATGGACTAATTGCACTCATAAGAATATAGCGGTCAGTCAGCTGTGTATTGTCAATCAGCCCTCATCGAGATGGCTTTTTCTTTTTTTCCTAAATCAAGACAACGTGTGTTAGTAACTTTGAACAGTTATCCTTTATTTTTTTTTTTATTTGCCCTCCTCCCCCACTTCCAAAATGCCTTAAATTTGTTAGACTCTGCAACATTTTTGCTCTGAGGCATATTCCCTCTCCTTTGATTCTCTTCACTGCTGTCTAATCCAGGTGTAACTAATAAATTTCTAAAACTTGCATGAAACCTGTGAAGTACCACAATGTCCTTTATTCATTAGAGAAAATTAAGCGAAATTTGTAAATCATAGTGTCTCTTCACTATTATTTTTGGGAAAAGCGTTAACCATGGTTGGCCTCAAGACCCAAGACACACGAATTCTGAAGTTTCCATAACAGTGCGACTGAAGAAGAAAAATAGTGAAACAATATTGAAACAAAATCTTTAGAACATAAGAAGATGAAGATTGGGGAATAATTTTACCAGTTGAAATGTATTCTGCGTACATAAAATAAATGCAAATCCATACCTGCCCCTGGATAACCCTACTAATGTTTTAGAGTTGTATTCTGGTTTTATAAAATGCTTTTCTATTCCCTTTTCCTATATGGGGAAAAGAAATAGTCCAGAGTGAACAAAATGTGCTGGTATGCCATAATAACACTTCAAGCAGATATACCAGAATTTCCCATGGAGGGCATTTGCAATGCAATAGTGGTATTCAGAATTCTGTACCAGTACCTCTGAATTCCCATTTCAACCACAGCTCATACTTATGTGGAATATGGACTGATCATGAGAAAACAGTAAAACTGTACACAAAGTTCTCTTTAGGGGTGAATATCCTGAATAGAAAGAGAATGCTACATTTATCATTCAGTTCTTTCATTTCTAGTAATTCGTGATGTTAGGAGAACACAATTCATTTTAAGAGTTTAACACATTTTAAGTGAATTTTAAAAGGTCTGTAAAAGCAGATGGATAACATTTGCAGGCTCATTAATAACCCAAATATAAATTGCAACCCCTAATGAGGAATAAATTTCTGAAGCAGCTTTCCAGATCTGGTACCTACCTGTTCTTTGTGCCACGTTGCCATCACATCATAGCACATCATGATTCTTGCTTATTTGACTGAATGTCATTAATGTAAGTAGGTGTTACCTTTCTGGCCGTGCAATCAAAATAAAACCTGATGCCTTGTGACTGACAGAAATGCAGTGATGCATCTCCCAATGATATCAGGGCACACATTTTCACATAAATAGCTGGTTATTGCTTCGTCGATGTTTTGCTAAAGTCAGCTCAGCATATTAAAGTAGCATACAATATTGATATCCAAGGCAGATGAGAGGTTATTCTTACAGATACCAGCTGCCATGACATGAAGTGTCTCCCGGCAGGCTGAAGTCAGAATGAGAGGAGTTCTGCACTGCTTGTGAGAATGGGAGATGGAAGTAAGTTGGCCTTAACATTGAGCAGTGAGGGGCTAGGAGCCATGAGTCGTAGATAAACCCAGAAAATTTCATAGATAAACCCAGAAAATTCTGGTCAGGTCACTGATTAGTTGTATCCGATTGATCTGGATTCACAAGAGGAAGATCCTGCTGAACATGAAAGATGTAGATGTCATGCTGAGTGTATTCTTAGAGTAAAACAAGTTGTTGTGAGGAAAAACAATGTTTCTGTGCAGGAAAACTCCTAGCAAGATAAAGTTATGGGAAAGGACATTAAAATGTAAATGAACAGATACAGATAAAAGGTAAGTTCAGCAGCCCAATAAGGGAACAAGAGAAATAACGTAGGGTTGACATCTGGGGTTCAGATGGTATTTACTGACTGAAAGGCAGAGTTTTGAGGAAGGTGTTTTGATTGACTTTTGCCACAGAAGCCTCTCAGAAGTGAAGAACAACCCTAAAGAAGCAAGAATGCAGAGCTTCTGACTTACAAAATTATTGGTTACTACCAGCCTTCCTTATTAAGATGCCCGTCCTCATGGCTTTCTGTGCATGTTTTGCCTACATGATATTCAAATATTCTTGTGTCTCATAACAGAGAGAGCCATAAGCCTATCAGCTCGGTGCCCAGCAACAAGACCTTCCCTGGCTAAACAATGTAATACCAGCTTGGGGTTATCGGAGTGTGTAGGTATAGCCAGGTGGCTTATCAGAGACCTTGAACTTGGTACATGGTTAGAAAGACTGCTTGATGTTTTTATCACAGATGTTTCTTTGCTTGGAGTGTTCTTCCTGACTTGCCCTAAATTCTTATCAGCAAATTATTGTACATACTGATTAAAGTCAAGCAGCAGCCTATTAATGGGAACCTGATTACCATCTATCATTTCAAATACTTATAGAAAAAATATAATTTTCAAAAATGAGAAATATATAAAGAAGTTTTATGTTTATTATTGGAATTTTATCAAGCAGGACTTCTTCCCAATACAATGCAGGGGACGGAGCAAACAGGGAAGTGACAGAAAAACAGGGAAGAGAGGTAATCTGTTGGAGGTAGGAAAAATGTCCATCTATTCATGATAAAATTAAGCAGTGTGTGGAAAAGTCTGCAAAGACATTGGAGAGGTCCTTTGAAGTGACCTGGAGACATTGTCCTTGGTGCTGCTTAAGGACAGTTATCTGTATACAAGAATGAACTATCATAGTGCTGTCCTTACTACAGAAGATACTTCTTTCATCATTCCTATGTACTAGGATGCTGGAAAGATACATTTTTTTCTCTTCTTCTTTTTCTTCTCTCATTTTCACTTCTTCTTTTGTTTCATCTTCATGTTTTGCTCTTTGAATTTTTACCTCTATATATACATACACATACTATATGCAAGATTATCAGTGGATCTATATGAAATAAAAATATAAAAAACATGAGTTGTGTGTGAATATACAAATATATATGTGTATATACCAATCCTCTATGTCATAAAATGTTCCCAAATTAATATATTATTTTTTATATCATACCGTATATGAATGAACAGTAAAAATTTTCTAATTAGTCTTTTCTAATACATTATTCAAGGTGGGATTTTGCATTTTGCAGAACCATCACTGCCTGAAACAGAGCAATGAAGACAAGGATGCAAATTAATACATTGGTGGGTCATAAGATATATGCATCATCTACACTGGATGAAAAATATTGCTCGTATTCATAATATTCAGGAAATTCTGTAACCTAGTTACCCTTTTCTCATTTTTCTAATTCATCTGTGAAACTCAAAGGTGCAGGATACGTAGGAAAAAACAGCAGACTAATATTGAAGGATGAGTTTAATCACTTTTGAAGAATGATAAAATTAGAAGTTGACATGAATAGAATTTATGAGGACTTTGCACCTTCATATTTAAGACATACACTGATCAGCAGACAAGATCACAAAAGCAAGTCTAAGTCCATTTGTGAGTACCTGCCAATTATTGTGATCATATGCCAACTTTTATGATAGAAATGTTTTGGAATTTGTACGTGCTATTGAAAACCTCCACATTACTTAAAATTCTTTGAATGACAAAATAGAAACAAACACTGAAGGAAATGCGATACTGTCTGAACCCAACATAACATCACCCCAAACCCAGACATTCCCAAGGTTATCATGTTGCTCTTCTCCCTGATGTGCTGTCAGAAGAGCCTCTGTGCAGACCTGTTTCCCCACTCACAGGACACTGTGCTAAGGGCAGAAATAATTGCAATGGTTGGTGGTAAGGATGTCTCAGTACATGTTTAGAGGAGTTACATATGGACTTTTGCTCGCAGGTACAAGTCATGTTTGCTGACCATTCAACTGCGCTTTTTTATATCCCTAACACTGTAAGCCACGGAGGAGCTCTCCCCGTGCTTTTCCTTGTTAGGTTTTCAGGAGGCAAAATCCAGGCAGCTGGTTCCTGTCCTGTGATCACACTGTTGGCTGTGTTTTTTCTCTTGTGTATCTAAGTGCTGTGCCAGCCAAAAATTTACCTACTACTGCTTTCACACAGACCTCATAATCACTTCAAGAACATATGCCAAATTTTATTGCATACCTTTTTCATGAAGCAATTTCTCTCCTCTTTCATCCAGTTCATACTTACTTGCTAACCACTGAACTTCAGAAACCAGCGTGGCTGGTCCTGGTAGGGGGAAAATGCAAAGTTCACTTGAAAACATCAAATAAATATTTTGAAGTTACTGAAAAGAGGCAATATAGAGGTATTTTTGGTTGCATTTGGAGAACTTGAGTTTAAGCACTGATCATTAGATCATCAGCAGTTCAAACAGAAGTAAAGATCAGCTCTTTAATAAGCTCTCTAATTCAATTTAATGGCTCCTTTTTACCAAATCTAAATTTAGGATTCCACCAGGTATGACTGAGTGTTGCTATTAATTGAAGATTTCTTTTCCATACTCTTACAGGAAATGCGTTCTTCATGTTTTACAATTATATTAACTGCTAAGTCTTTGGCAGTTAACATGCAATGACTCTTGGCTATTTATAGAGTGATTCTTTTTTGAAGCACTGTGTTTCACCTGTGATTTCATCTGTCTGAATCACAGACTTTCAAAACCAAGATTTCACCCTTTATATTTAAAAAATATATAATTTTTGTCATATCTTTAATTTAAAATAATTTTTCAGTCATTTTGTCTGCATTTTTTCTGCATTTGATACCTATAGTTATGTAAGAAACTTGTTTTCACAGAATCACAGAATGGTTTGGATTGAAAGGGACTTTTAAAGATCATCTAGTCCAACTATCCTGCCATGGGCAGGGACATTGTTCACTAGACGAGGTTGCTCAAAGCCCCTTCCAACCTCACCTAGAACACTCCCAGGGATGGTGCATGTTTTTTTTGACATTAATCATTTTAATGTTTTGTTTGACATTAATCATCTTAGTGCTCACAACATGCCATAAGGAAGAATTACTGACAACTGGAGATGGTCCCAAATTAGAACTTCTGGATTCAACTTAAAATCTTTCTCCAAAACATTGAGGCATTCAGCTTTGAGGAGCCATAAAGTTCAACTCTGAGATCCAGAACACCTGGTAGCAAAGTGGTGTTGCCAACCTGTGAATAGAGATCAGGCTGTGAACAGCTGACGTTTGGTTGCACGTTCAAGGTAGTTGGGTAACAGGTACTTCTCCACAGTGAACATCCGTGCTCTGTTAGAAGGAAAACCTTCTTGGTGTACCCCATGGGACTGCAGGAAAGGCTGGGCAGGGAAGTCAGAGCCATTGCTGGGACTGCCCAACATCCATAGACCAAAGTGCCTGTACGTGTCTTGAGATGTCCCAATAGGAAGTGTGGGGCATGAGGGGATACCCACATAGTTTGTAGTGAATAAGCAGCTGTAGTGAATGTGTGGGCTGCTCAGCTGTTTAAAGCTATATGCGTGCTTGAGAGGAGTGTGGAGTAAGAAATGAAGTTCCTGTAAAGGATTCTTTCCAGACAAATAATTTTAAGCTCAAAGCCTGCCTGTGGAGTTAAGAAAAGACCATCACCAATAGCTCCATGCATGAGAAGGTAGCCCCTCTGTCCAAAGCCCTTAGCTAGAACTGCTCTGTGATGTTCTCAGTGCAACTGGCAAGAAGGAGCCCATACCTGCCCTCATGTTGTGAGGACCCTCAATTAGTTGCACCAAGGAAGGTGTAAACAGATGCAGGCTTTGTTCATTGGTATAGGTGCCTCCTGTTTTGGAGGGCAGAACACCTTTCGCCTTACATGCCCAGCAGAAAGGACAGCCTGCGGTGCTCAGCCTTGCGTCTCATTTGAGCAATGAAACACATGCCACTGTACTGCTGATGGGAACGTAATTGCTTACATGAAAGGGGATCATGGAGGTATGAGACATGCTGTACTGAGGCTGTGGTGAGGTTAGAAGTGTTGACATACCAATAAAAGCTCCATGTAAAAATGTTTAGTTAGTATAAAAGCCATTGATGAAAAGTCTAAGGAAGGACTGGATGTCATGACGGTTAATCCTCCTCTCTAGTATCTGACCTCTGTAAGGCTGGAAGTAAAATAAGTTAAATGAACTCTGCATAATTCCTCATGGTTATGTGTCATGAAACCACCTCATGATTCAGCACTCATGTCAGCCTGTTTGGGGGAGGCCCTGCTGCGAGAGCAGAGGGCTGTGGCGGACCAGGACCAAGGCATAACACGCTGGTGACCGTGTGAGAGAGGACATTCATACCGTACCTGCCTACACTTCGTCTTTTTTCCCTGCTGATGTTGTTGGCTCCAGACTCTGGGTGTTTGAGGACACAGTCATTTGCCGTGCTCCAACTTTAAGGGAGAATTTTTCAATTTTTGACAAGGCCCTTAGAATCACATTGCAGAGGAAAGGGTGTATTATAATTATCAATATCAATAGTAATAAAAGTTTATTAAAGGTCATTAAAATGAAAGGGGATGGCTATAGATCCCATCACTCTGAACTGACTCCCTCCTCCTGTGTTAATTAGAAAACTCAGATAATGGTTCTATGGGGGAGTGCAGGGGAAATTTAATTACGAAAGTTTAATGGGCCACTATCTACTTCCTGCCAGATTAAAAACTGATGATTTACACTATTTTAGATACTACCGTGGGCTCGATAACAAAATATGTTGCAGAACAAAGAGTAATGCAAGACTTCACCCGGAATATTTTGCTTATTTTTAAAATAAAGATGTAATCAGGCAGACCTGAAAACCAAACAGCTGTGACAGAACTATTACCACCAAAAACCAAAAGGAACTACGAGCAGTGTTTGTTACTTTCTTCATTTTATTATTTATTATAACCAAATGAAGAACACATTTGCATAAGCAGAAATGTCTGTCCCCTCAAAACGAAGAAAAAAAAAAAAGAAAAAAAAGAAATAATGCCAATCCAAATTAGCTGTAAGGTAATTTGTCAGTTATTGAAAGGAAAGCTGGAAAGGTCACACAGTTAATTTTCAGAAGTTCTTGGATTCAATTTTATGTTCACAAACATACAGTCAGGCTCTTCAGTCCATGGTCTTCATCCCATCAAATTTCATGGCAGTTTTAAATAAACAGATATTTAGTGAATTATTATGTAATATTTTTGTCTTAAAACATGAGTGTTACATTTTGAGAAATCAAAATGCTTATGGCAAAAGTGTGAAACAAAATCAGTTTGTTTTAAGTCCTTATGTTCAGATGCTGTAGACACCCAGTATATGGGGAGTTATGACTAGTCAGAACCTCAAAATTATTGACTTTTTGGAGAAGGTTGAAATCTGGCACCTGAAATTAGTGGCTAGTTTTGAAACATTAGTCTTAATCAGCTCATTAGGAGTGATACTTCAGCAAAGTCTGCAAAGCAGCTCCAGGAATCTTTCTTCAGGTCTTCTGTTCTACTTACTGGTTCTATTTAATGCAGAGGTTTATTATTAAATTTCTGTTTCCATCTAATGCAGTGGCTCCTTAACAAGCTCTATTTTTAGTGGAAGCACTGTGTCATATTCGAGTGCAATTGACATATACATTTCCAGTTGCACTTTTTTTAGAATTAAATGATTAACTTTAAAGGGTTTTTCTACTAGAAAAAGTGGAGAAAAAATGTGATGTATCAAATGGTATATTTTAAAAAGGAGGGTAAAAAAATGGGAGGAAAAGAAACGTAAGAAGAAACAATGCCCAAAAGCAAAACAACAAAAAAATCTAATGTACTCTGTTTCCTTTTCTGGATAGGTTTTGGTGTCCAAAATTTGAGAACTCAGCATTATAAAACCAGGGCTGGTTGTCAGTTCTAATTTAGGTAGATGTAGACAGTTTTATACAGCAGCTTTGTGGCCTGGAGCTGTCTGTCTTGCAGTCAGAGGCCCACTGTGTCAGCTGCATGTCCTTGAACACTTCAGGTAGAAAGTAGCTCTGGGAATTGCCATCCTCCTGGACTTCAGGTGTGTAAACAAAGTCTCCTACCTTTACTAATTTATTACCAGGTAATGAAACAACATAAAGGAGGAAAAAAAAATAAAAAAAAAAAAAGAAAAGGTGTTTGAACAGCACTGTTCTTCATGTTCTTCAAAGACCTTAAGCCACCTGGATGTGCACAGGTTGGGAAATACTCATTTTTCTTGATCTTTTCCACAGAAACAAGGTTTGCCTACCTGTTCTGCAGTTTGGGGCTCTCATCTTCCCATCCATATAGCACAGAAAAATCTGTTTGTGCAATGGATATCAGTTAAAGCTAAATACATTTGCATCAACATAGAATCCAGCCTTTACTGAGCATAATAGCTTTCTGTGTTTTAAAAATGCATCTAAATTCGTAAATAGTGTAAAAAAAAAAATGACAGGGCATTGCAGATGTCTAGACTTCACTTGTCTAGACTTCAAATATGTAATGCTGAGTAGATATCAAAATCGAGTGGACGTCTTCAGAAATATAATTGAGAAGAGCATGCACAGGAACATTTGTGTGCCTTTTCTTTTATTTGCAGTGAATGATTCACAGCTAAGCTCTGTAAAGCATTAGTCAGTTCACATCACTGTAACCACCAAACCCCAGGAAAAAAAAAATTACTCTTTGATAAGTTATTTACTTTATTAAGACAGCTGTTAAAGCTATAGGACTTCATTCCTTTGGTAGTTAAGATAAAGAGAGAGACAGAGAGAAAGAAAAAATATTTAAATTGATTTCAAGCGTATTTTTTTTTTTTTTATTGTGATCCTTTATTTGATTAAGGTAGCACCATAATTAGTCTCAATGCACTAATAAGTTGTTGGTTTTTTCCAGACACTTAATAAGGCCCACTCATTCTCCCAGGGGATCACAACCTGAAATCTTGCTGAAAGACTGGTGCTACAACAGAGGACAAAGAGAAAAGAAAAGAGGTGAATTAACTGGGAAAAATGCCAATTACTGTCTTGATCACATGAATGACCATATGCTAAATGACACGGTAAAATGAATGGATGCGCAGTGTGTTGATTTAGTTGCTTTCTTTTCCCTTTTCTTTCTTGTTTGATTGTACATCATGTAATTGTTCCACGTGGCAAGAGTGTCCACTGTTTCCTTACCGTGTCCACTATTGTGAGAATAATCGGAATGAGATCCAGTCTTTGAGTGGCATTTATTTCACTAAAATGAGGGATTGAAAACCCTACTAAAGTGATACAGAGCTATGAATTTAAGACTTCAGCGCTCAGAAGTGTTATGGGCCAGAGCCCCAACTGGAGCAAATTGGTGAAGCTACTCTAACATCAGTAAAACTTTCCAAACATACATATGCTAGTCAGGCATCTCTCCCCTTTATGTCAGTGGATTTGCCTGCTAGCATAATTTGGATTTGGCTGAAAAGAGAAGCCAGTGGTCTTTTCTTGGCAATTCCTGAAAAGCCGAACACTTACTTGAGCACAAATGTGGATCTGGCAACCTTCATGCTCTGAGTTGTGTCAAATCTTGGGATACGGATCTGATCCTGCAAGATGGTGAGGAGGACTCGTGTACTGCCCAGCGTGTTGTGCTCCTCCTGCCAAGTCCGCACACAGATGTTACATGCACTTCCAGCTGGGAATTCAAGTGGAGAGCTCCAAGCAGAGAGCTTGGCAATCAAATATTAAAGTGTTAAGATGCAGACTCTGTGCTCTTTTTAGCAGAAGAAATCCAGAAATCTGGATCTAGTACCAAAGATGGAAAAAATACCACACTGTGGCTATATGCCAGTTTTATTGGTATACTTACAGAGACGTTCCTCTTGATATTTTCAGGAGTCTCTCTAGTTCCCTATGCTTTGTCTACTTATGTGTTTTTTTTTTTCACATAGATAATAATGCCAAATAGTTATCAAAATAGGATTCAGATGTTCAATTTTTCATCTGGTTCTATGCCAGATGGCAAAAGCAGGAATGAATGCACAGATAAATACAAAAATAAGAAATTAATATGAGTCTGCTCTGCATTCCCGGAGATAAAGTAGTTAAAGAAGATGACTCTTGCATAATTCCAGATTATTTAAACTGAAAACTCAGTGCGGGAACAACCGCTTTTTGTTATGTGTTTGTTAAGTCCAACCACCAGAGGATTGCCAACAGGGACTGCAGTATTAATCATGAAAGCCAGGGCTTCTTACAAGTCAAACCACAGGAATTTTTTTTTTCACTGCATATTGATTTTAAACAAACAAGTTACCTAGACAATTAAACAAGTTAAACAAAAATTATATTGTTTCAGGCAATTATCCACATGTGTGCTGACCTCATTTGGGGAAATAAAGCATTTCACATTTTATTACACAGAGTGTCAATGAAAAAATATTCAGGTGGTATCTCATTAATGGTTTCATTTTCCCAAACATGGTACAAAGTCACTGCAATACAATGCCAAGTCAATCTATCCATTTGATCTTATATAACCTTCAGGGACATTAATAAAATTCTGACTCTGATATGCCCTCTGTCAGTCTCTTTTGTCTCTTTTTAGGCATACAGGTGCTTAAATGTCCTTTACATCCTACTGAATGGGACTTACGTTTAAATTTAAGCACAAATGTCAATACTTTTCTGGACAAAGATGCTTGCTGGAATGAAGGCCTCTGCATCAGAATAAACATAGTTGTTGATAAGAGTGTACACAGAGAATTTTGATTCAGGTTTACACAACCTGTGCTATCATGAGGTTAGAAAATCAAATTGCTAGAGCAATTTAGCATATTCTTGTACTGCCAGCTGTGTTCTACTGTTTGCACAATTTCCTTCTTTTTTAAGAGACTCGGCATGTAATATAAAGTATTTCTAAAGATTTTCAAACATTTCATTCAAGAATTGAGTTTTGTCAGTGAAGGAAAGAGAAAAAGACCTTTTACAATTCTCTAGCAATTCTCTAGCAAAGGTATTTAGGATTCCCAGAGGAAGACTGGAAAAATCTATCAGCTCTTGTAGAAAGTGCATTATAGTGGAAGGAGCTTAGCATGAAACACATGCAATCAATGATGGGATACTTGAACTTTGCTTGTACAGTTATCTCCTTAGGGAAGGTATTCTGTAGGTGTTGAACTGCTTTTTCCGAGATCAAGAAGCCACAGAAATAAATGAAAGTGATATTACTTTTTTTTTTTTAAGCCTTGATGGAGCATGGCAGACTGTTCCTGAATGCTGTGATTTAGAGCCACCAGGGCAGATGTGATGGCTTGGTCACTGGACATACAGGTGTTATCAGATCCTAGGCAGGGAAAAGTTGATGTGGGAACCAGGGACTTCTGAAGTGTGATGTTCCTTCTTTTGCAGGTACCCCATTTTGTTTTGGCATGTTCCTTTGGCTCATTTGTGCAATGGGGAAAGTACCACCGATAATAGTTGACAATAACAAAGTTAATTTTCCAGCTCCCACTGCACGAGTCTTGTGGATCCTCCTCACTCCCACTAACAATGCCCGTGTCCTGCTCCGGCTGCCTCTGTGATCTATCCAACGATAAGGGCAGGAAACCGGGGCTGCCTTAGCTGAGCACCTTGCCAACAGACTACTGAATCACGCTGCGCCTTTATTGCTTTTTCTTTGTCCTGGTGAATCTTGTAGTCTTTGCCGAATAGTGTCTCCACTTCCAGAAATGGGGGGAGGGTTCTCCAATAGATTTGTGCTTAGAGAACTCTCCTGGGAGTTGAAGATACTGTTTTTCATCTATTTAAATATGCTTTTTGGATTGGTGATGTAATGTTGCCCAAAATACACTAAAATAAATAAAAGACCAACCATGATCTTGTAATCAGGTTTTTCTTTTTTTAGTGTTTGGCAGACGGAAGCTCAGACTCGCAGATTCCACAATCTTCAAAATACCAACTGTATACCAACTCATTAAAATGATGCTTTCACAAATAAGTACAAGATGAATATGTTCTGTTCTAAACCTGACTGGACATAGCGCATTTCATGTCTCATCTGGGTGAAATCCTTGGAGAGATGAGAAGCACAAGAAGGTTAGCGTCCTGGTTCAGAAGACATCTCAGGGAAGGCTGCTCATCCAGAGTCTCCAACACGGATGGGTGAGGGGGTCAGATCATTAGTCTTCAGCCTCTTCCTGAACCCAGAAGAAAAGTGCATGGGACCTGATGGCTTTTAACTTACTAGATCCCAGAAAGGATGAAGAGTTGCAAAGTTTGTGAATACATCTTTTGATTAAATTTTGATTAACTTTTTATTAACTTTTGATTAATTTGTTTTAAATTATCTTTCATTTACTGGGAGACCTTCTCACCCCTTTGAACTTCCTTTTTGAGAGGGATACAGCTTTCGGCATCGATCACGAAGGCAGCTATGCAGGGTAGCAGACCAATGGGACAAGAAATCATGGCTACATGCAGTACTAAAGACTCCTGTAGCAAGACCCCACTTTCCCTGGCACTGGCAGAGCAGCTCCCCAGGCTGCTTCCCTCCACGGCCTCTCAGTGTCTCCTTCACCCCAGCAAGAGTTGGCAGGAGTCCCCTGCTTGCCCTGCCCTGCCTCCCCGCAGCTGCCCACAGGTGTGGGAGAAGCTGTTCCTGCCTTGGCTGCCCCAGAAGGGAAAGGGAGAGAGGAGTGGGGAAGAAAAGGAGGCAAATCAGGTGCTTTCTGTCCCCAACTCTTCCTCTGGCCAGCAGTGCTGCACTGACCTTGTGCTCAGCATGGATGGAGAGGCAGAGACCCGCAGCCCGTTCTACTGTGCAAGCACGCAGCCTTATGACTGTGTACAGTAATAAACAGGGATAAGAAGTTGCACAGTTTCAGTGCCCAGAGACACCAGGGCGAACGGAGTGCCTTGGAGACTCACTCTGCTGCTGCCACAAAATAACCTCTGCCTAACCTGCTGGAGAAGTCTTAATCCCCTTGAGAACTGTGAATTTTTGAACTACGGCTGTTTGTATAGGGGTGGGTGTGAGAACCAGTCAAGCAATCATGAAGAAAAACCTTAGCGAGACAGTTCCTCAGTCAAATTAAGTGGTGCCTTGGAAAAGGGGTCCTGCCTTTTGTCAGCAATCTGAAACTTTCTCCTCTGTCTTCTGGTCAACAGGAGACTCTTCTGCTAGACAGTGCTGTTAACGTTTCTATGTCAGTAACTCCGTTGGAGACAGAGCCTGGGAGACAAGGGTTCACTCACCCATGAAAAGGAAGAACAAGTGTTTGAAGGGGCAACTTTATAACCAATGCTGAAGGTGCGGATCAGATGTTAGATGATGATTTTGTTTCAATATTAAGATATTCTGTAATTGGTACATGGGATGAACAAACAGCTGCCTTCTTAATAGGCTCTTTAGGATGTATTAGGGAATCTGTTTAAGACTGTGTTAGGGTTGATTATTTGAGTATTAATAGGATGATTTAACATATTTTTTGATCTAACATGCTTCTCAGTATTGTGTCTAACTTGTTGATTTGATCCAGCCTGACAGCTGAATTGCTGTCTTCAATAGGTTAGTAATTATGACTTTGGTGACATATGGTTTTCAATGTTATTTTTGTTTAAGTAGCTTAATAAAAGGAATAAAATCAGAGCCAGGCATGTTTTTTCAATAAGTAAAATGGGTCTCAGACCTCTGATGACCTGGGTGTAGATCAGCCAATCAGCCTAAAAGCTCCCCCCAATAAGCCCTTTGTTGTCTCACAGGAAAAGTATGTGAACTGGAAATTTACTTGAAACCACCACAATAAATATGTTTGTTCAGGGAAAATTAAAAGAGGTGAAGCAAGATGCCTGACATGACTTCAGTTTTGAGGAAAAACCTGTTTGTGTCTAACACATTGCAGAAATTGCTCAAGAACATTTTGTCCTTGTGTAAGGATTGCCCTATAATGCTGCTAATGTCCTTAGGTTGAGACCTTGGGTTATCGGCTGTATATGTGCCGATCATGCAAGTTAAAACTGATTTTTTTGAAATGTGGTTTTTATCTTTCTGAGTTCATGACACTTGTTCCTTGAAGCCAGATCTTCTCCTTCCCCTGCATTTTCTTTCTCCTTTTGGCCTGACTTGCTTCCACTGTGGGCTGAACGTGCTTCCCAATGGCAGTGAAACCTCCAGATGGCACATTACCAACTTCTCATAAATTAGAACAGGAGAGATGCATAAGGCATTGGAATTCTTTGAGGTTCAGGTTTATAGAGATTACAATAAATTCAGTCGGATGGGGAGGGTCATTGTGTACTGGTGGAATGCAGATAAGATTGTGCTGCTTTTATTTTTTTCTTAAAATTGCCATGAGATAATCTCCTGACAGCTGCAGAAAGTGTTCTGCACTTGGAGATCTCTGTGATTTCACACATGCAGATGCTGTAGGAAAGGGAATCCAGAGCTGGATCAGAAGGAGGAAACTATATTCATAATTTGAGCCCAGTTCTGCAATACTTTCATATACTATACAGGGCATGCAAGCCTTGACTGTTCACACTCTGCCAAATAATGGCCTCGAAGCCAGATCAGGGCAAACCACAACTCCAGTTAAATGTGGTAAAAACTTTCCCTAAGCAAAGTCTGCAGAACAAGAGCCATTCAGTTTAGGCAGAAGAGCATATCAATGCCACACCGCAGAATCCTTTTCATTGGCAGGCTCAGAATCCACCTGCCCGATTACGAATTTGCTCCAGTTATTAAGAGACAATTAAAGAAAGGCAATGCCATGAAAAACGTGAGATGAAATAAAGCACTCTGTGCTGAAGAAAAACAGAAGAATAAAAAGGATGTTCGTTGTATTTCTTCTTAAGCTGCCACTTTGTTTCACCAAGGGTCAGAACATCATTCCTCCTAATCACCTGGTTAGGCCCCCAAATGTATCCCTGTTAAGTGGAGTTCTTTGCTAATACTGTCCTGATTAATTAAGAAGCAGTCTCTCCCTTTCACTGTCGTCAGTGACCTATCATTCAGTGTCACTATCTTTCACTGTCATTAAGTAGAGTATGCATATACTGTAATAGGTAAGATGATTTCAGAGACAACTATTGATCCTTTCCCAGTGGTCTATTGCTAGTTAATGAGCATTAGTTTCTTTAATGATGTTTAATGTTGGTGAGTTATTTTTAAGTGATACATGGCCTGACCCTGGAAAGTGCTGAACGCCCTTAACTCCTATTGACTTCAGTGAGAGTTGAGGGCACTCATGAGATCAGCCCATAGGTCTTGTGTCTGAAACGGTAGCAAAAGCTTCTCTCTGCATTCAGGCAGGGGTGGGCAATGGTCTACAGCCAGAGAACGGAGCAGGCTCTCATAGAAGGGATTTTAAATTCTTGTTTTCCTTTTGATAATTGAAATGGCCAGCTCTTGAGAGAAGGTACAGACACCACTATTCTGCCAGCTCTTGCCATCATCTTGTTTTCTTCCCATACTTGTCACTGTCCTCTGGCTTCTTCCTTTGCCAATATGCAGGAAGAGGCATCTCTCAAACTCATCCCCCCATCCTGCTTGCCTTCTCACGTTCCCTTTACTTCCAAATTAAGTGAACAGGCAGCCCGTCACCATTACCTTGAGTTACTCCAACTCTTCTGAATCTCTTGCAGTTGGCTTTCATTTGTACGCTCTGCTAGAACTGCCTTGATTACCAAAAGTTGCCTCTTGGCAAAATCTCAAAGTCAAAGTGTCTTCTCCTCCTCTTTGACCTTACAATTTTTTTTTTTTTTTTGGTAAATATAATACTGTTCTGCTCAGTATATTGCTCTACCCATGCCTTCCCCCCGCCTCTTCTGTTTGCACTGCTATTCATTACTGTATTCTCCCTTTGGTGTGCATTCCCCCTCCCTTTCCCAACCCTCTGTCCACAGCGCTCTGACCCCCTCTTCAAACAATCAACATTTTAGAGAATGTAGGACAAAAAATATTTGCTCTCTCACTCTTTGCATGTACAATTTGCTCCCATATTATTTGGCTAATATGTGCAAGCCTCACAGCACGTGAGATTCAGTGCTAGGTGATTTTCCATTTTTCTCTTACACAAAAGAGATGATACCCTTAAATGCTTGCACGTGAGAACAGTACAGGGCTGGGGTAAGGAATGTGTTTGACTAGAGAGAATAGAATTTGTTTCCCAGAGACACGGGCATTACCGATTTCTGTCAGTGGGAAATACCGCAATGTTCTGCATGGAGGCATAGGAGTTACTTTTGGTCCTTTATTAAAAATTTATTTACTTACTTTTTAATTTTTTAGGTATTGTGCAATGGAAATTATGGTAACTATACCACCTGACTTTACAAAAAATGTATTAAAGAAGTAGTCCCAATCTGAACAACTGGTAACTTTCACAGAAATTCTAAGCTAAAGTAAGCGTGCTGTGACATGTGTGCCCAACAGTTGAATTTGTCAGTTTGGTGGGTAACTTCACATACAGTAGAATAAAGAGAAAATACATCCTTGGCAGGCCTGTCTTGAAGAATAAGTATCAGAGAGCGTTCATGTTAGAATTAATGCCCAGAGAAGGAGATCGATGTGCAGATGATGCAATTGTAATAAGAAGATAAGTTGTACAGATACATATCTTTGTCCTGTGTGAGCATAATTTATTGCATGGACATTGTCTGTACACTGGAAGGGCGTGGGGAAATGCAACACTGCACGATGTGAGTAAATTTAGAGACACTTTTTCTTCACCTGTATACGACAGGCTGGTTTTTGTCCCTTTATCTGACCAACTCCCCAGTTTGTATTCTTTTCATTTAACAAATGAATAAATGCGAAAGTTGAACTGAAGTAAAACCTGAAAAAAATAACGGGTTGCTCTTTTTCCTCTACTTGCAAACTCTTCTTTTCTGGTCGGCAGACATACCCATGGTGCTCCCGTTGGCCCCACAGCATCCCATTACCGCTCGGCGTGCCGTGCTGGAGTGGGTACCCCGGTGTGCTCCCAGCAGCCGCCCGGACTGGGTCTCGCTCTGGGTGGCTGCACGCTCCCTCGTCGCTGGTTTGTTAACAAACCCTGGGAAGGGCTCTGCTCCCAACAGTTGTTCTCACTGCTACTGACAGCCCTCCGGATGAAAACATACCTACAGGATGGACAAGTAACCTCGCTGACTCTGTGGAGGACTGCAATAGCTGGACAGTGTCGCGTATTTTGGATCCTGATTGCTTTCTTTACCTCTGGGTTCCACTGAGGCGGGGGGGGGGGGGTTATGCTACAGAAAGGGTTAACTGGGATTCTCTATAATGTGTTCCTATTTCCTTTCCCTCCCTTCAGCTCCTTCACAAAATGTTAATCTAATTGTGATAGTATCACTTTGATGACAATATGACAAGACAGACAAATTTGATTTTATTCTCCACAGAGCAAAGCATATGCTGCTTGGGAGACTTTGACAGAGAGAAGGACATAAAACAAATGGAGTTCATGAATATACAATTTTTATTGTACACAGTAGTGACATCCAAACTTCAGAGAATAGGTGGGTGAGACTTATGCTTTACTATTGAGATTAATGGGTACGTAAAAAAGTGCCAACAGAGAGTACTACAGTTTATGTTAAAAATGTCGACGTGGATAAGAATAATTTTCTTCTCAAGATGAATGATGCATTTAATGGCTGTGAGACATTCATGCCCAGTAGCAGTTCCTCAAAAGTAATTTTTTGTTGTTATTGTAAATTATATAATCTTAACTGCAATTATAGCCCTGTTTAGGTAAAGGTCAAGTTAGTACAGTGGATGGTTATAAACTAAGAGGGAAATTGGTAAATTTATTCCCTTGATGAAAGCTTATGAATGATTTTAAGCAAGATAATTTTTTTGTAACTCTATTTCTACTTTAATGTAATATAGCAAGTAAAGACAGCACACATTAACAAAGGGTAAATTAGATTTGTCTAAGTAAACATGTATCTGCAATAGGAGTAGTGTTGCTGTAGTAAGGACAGTCTGAAGGTTAAGCGCTCCATGTAAATGGTATAGATTCATTTTCGTGGAAAGCAAAAGGAGGGACAACCTCTGAAAAATTGCCTTTGATGGAATGCAATCTGTGCTCTCCTGAGCAGCACATGAATACTCTGCAACACACGAAACTGTTACCCACCTCTTGGTCATAAGAAATTGGTTAGAGTCCTTTTGGTTTCAAGAGCCTTGCCCTTAAACAATGCAATCTTCCTTTCAGCCCCTTCAGAGTGATCAGATTTGTTTTGTTAATATAGAGGTTATATAAAAAAACAAAAAAAACCCGAAACAAAACAAAGAGGGAGAAGGTGCTGTGTATGCTAATGAAGGGTATTTGCTAACCCAGGGCCTGATAGGAGTTTTAGTGCTCATTTTTCACGTTTTAAAGTAAAACCTATATGAAAGCAGTTAAAGTCTCAGGAAGCTGTTTAAAATGAGAAGGAAGCTTTCTCAAGTCAGTGGCATGCTTTTGCTCTAAAAAGCCCGCATTGGGCTATTTCACTTTTTCACAGTATTTAAGTGAAGCAAAAGCATCATTACACATAGTTGCCATTTTTCCTCTGAGAACTTTCACCTATGTGAGCTGCCGCTGATCAATTTATCAAGCTGCTTTAAGTACGACTCAGGGTCTTCTTCACTTCATCAGGCCACAGAGATGTTATCTTTTCCCATTTGCTTCTCTTCTAGAGATGTACGTATTAGGAAAATCAGTGGGGAAAAATCCACTTTCTATTCCTGTTAGATGCCAGAGACTTTCAACTAATTTACATACAAATATATGTAATACATATTCTAATAACAAAATAAACACAGTGCTACATGTTAGTTTTTTTCTTCTTTGACAGATGAACAGCAATGGCTTGTTACTTGAGTTTGCCACCAATTAAAATGCACATTGGATCAGCGCTGGCCTGTCACCTACCATTATTGGGAAAAGTTGGCTGTGGGCCATGTTTTAGATGAGCGGGATTTTTTTACTTGGCCATAGTGCTTCTCATCTCTGCTCTGTAAACTCCGCCTGGTAATTTAGGTGCTGGGCAGTGATTGCATCTGCTTTTTAGGGAGTTGCCTCACTTAAGGCTCTTGGGAATACCTAGCCATTTTTGTTACACACATTTTAATTGTGGCAAGGGGAAAAGTCTTCCCAGTCTATCCTATGTGTTAAGGTATTATTTGAGCTGGTCTGAATCCAGCACAGCACCTTTGGGTCATGATTTACTTAGATATACATTGATTTTCAGCACTTCTGTTAAATTTCTCTTTCACCCCACCCACCTTGGGGCCCCTCCAATCTTAACAGTCAAAGTAAAACAGCATCATAGAGAGAGATGTGAACTCACCAGCAGCAACAGGGAGTTATTACTCATTTTAAATGTGAACTTGTCCAAAAGAGCATAATCCTGCTGAATAACAGCTATGAGGAATTACTAATATCTGGACATGGATATCAGCTATTACTCAAAGATTGAATCCAACAGTGGAAAAAAATGTCAGAACAAGGCGCATTTAAAACTCACTTTCTTGAATTACCTGCTACAAGGCAGTTCCAAACAGCAAGACCAGAGCCTGATTATTGAGAAACGGTACCAGTACGTAACCGAATGAAGTATAAAATGGATTGACTTGCAACTCAACTAGAAATTCATCTTAGTAAAATGTTTAGACAAAATTTTCTGAAGTGTTCGGTTTCTTGTCCTCTTTTATGAATGAGGGCTCAACTTAAAACATGCTGAGCTGCTGTGGAACCACAGCGCTTGCTAATGTCACCTCTTTGACACTTGTTTTGTGCGGAGGTAAATAGCAATAAGATGGAAGGCAGTAGAAAATAAGGTCCATCGTCATTGCTCATTATTTGTAATTTGTGGAGTGTGACAGTGTGTTCAGCAGTATGCACAGCAGGAATAGCGACAGCCTTTGCCTCCAACAGCTTGCAGTCTAACATACAGGTACAGCTAAGACTGAATGTAAAACATTTAGTAAAAGATTTAGAATCATGTTTCTTAAAATTTTTATTAATCTCCTTATCATCAAATTTAGGAAGGGCATGACTGTTGGAAGGGTACAGACATGTAAAGACCTGATATTGGGTGGTCTCTGTTTAGAAGGGACTAGCATGATTAGGAGTTGCTAGCAGGAACCCTGAAATTGAAGAAAAACATATGTAAAATCAAAGATAAATGTGGAGGTAGACTTGAAAACACACAGGTGAGCTCATAGGAAGCTGATATTTTTGGTAGGATGAAGTACAAAAAAAGGCTCAGTTGAGACAAGAACCAGCATGTAGACCTGTGCTGGGTGAGGCAGTGTCAAAAGTTAATATGTATTGAGGAACAAGAAACAAGGAATAAGGAGGTTTGAGTGGAACAGGATGTGAACTGGGTGGCTTTTACCACTCCACAGAGCCCAGGCAAGGCCCTTCATATAAATAATGCTTGATCTTATATGGTGCTGGTTTTCCTCAGATTAGATGCTATAGGGTGTATCATTGTAAGTATTTAAAAAACAAAACAAAAATTACACTAAGGTATTTTTTTTTCACTAGAGTCAGTTAAGAATATAATTTTCCTGAAAATTGCACAATTAATGAAAACATAATCCAGCAACTTAAAGATTACACTGACAGCTTTGTCGCTTCTTGTGAACTTTGGTACACGCAAGCACATGCATATGCACAACAAGAGGTGAAAATCAGCTGGAATTTGATAGTATGAGCAACCTTTGCTCAGTCTAGAAAATAAAAAACACCATAAATATGGGGGCAGTGTGTGATAGTTCACTGCTTTGAGCTCGATCAGCCCAGGGATAGTGCTAATTTACATTCTCAACACTTGCATTAGGTTTTACTGTACTTCAGTGTTAATAAAAATGGCTAATTAACTGAAACACCCCCAATATTGATGGTATACTGTAAATGTCACCTCTGAAATACACAGCACGTTCTTAAAGCAACACATTCCTGCAAGCGCCAGCAGCCCCTGGTGCAGATTCCCTTTTGCGCCGATTTGTTCCGGGGGAGCACACCATTGTGTTCAGCTCCGAAGCCGCAGTTCTGCCTCTCTTCCTCCACCCGTCACAATAAAATTTCCGTGGGAAAATTTGCAGAAGGCCCGCATAACTCATTGTTTCACTTGCATAGTAATTAACAACTCAAACAGCAGCAAGGCAGCCGCCTATTCCTCTTGGTTGAATGTTAAGCTTGACCTACCCTCCCCTCTCCCCTCAGTTCACAACTCCTCTCATCTTCCAAAATTATGTGAGAAATGATTTTTCATGCTATTTGCATGTTTTAGAGCATCCATCATTATCATGTGCACTGACAGCTTTATACTTCAGCTGTGACAGAGCTTGAAAAATGCTAGTCCTATCAATCAACATATTCTGCAGCTGACATTTTCTTTTGCTTTTTCTTTTATTCTCTTCTCTTGGGCAACAATCTATGGCTTTCTTTTGCTTTTCATTTAATCTCATTTAATTGCACAACGTCCATACATTTTATAACACTACATTAGAACGAAATAGTTCTGACCCACTTCAGATTATTTAATTGAATTACTTTGCCATAAATCTTATCTATTTTCATCACAAATACTGATCTCAAAGTTATTTTAGTAATTTTCCTGTTTCCACTGTGCTCAGCTTCACCTACCCATGTTATTTATGCACATTAATTTCACTCTCATCGCTCAGTCAGAGGTGTTAAAATAGGGTTTCCCTAAATTTTGCAAATATTTGATTCCAGTTAATAATTCTGAGTGGAATTAACTTTAAACTCAATAAATCCATACCCAATATGTGACTATTTCCTAAGGCTGATTTTTCTTGCATTATTTTGGACTATTTCTAAAGTCACTTTTTAATGTAAGTTTAGCAGCAAAGACAGTAGCCAGTAAAACTTTGAAGCAGCTGAAGATCTTTTTCAGTGTTTATGTCAATTTTCCTTTCTTGTATCCTCATCAAATAACAAGATAAAAGCCTGTTTCAATAGCTAACATTATGGTTTGCTGGCAATATACTGAAAGCATAGTTCCTTACTTTACTTTTAAAGTATTCCACTAGGCAAACTTCTTGATACATAATGTCTCAACCTCAGGAAAAACCCATAAAGAAGCCAAAAGAGCAATTGAAATATAAAAGAACTGCAAAAAAAAAAAAAAAAATCAATCCTCATGCTGCAGTTTTAGTGTTAGAAGCTAGTTGGTTCAATATTAAAGTTCAACTACATTTAGCAAAAATCACCCTATGTGAAAACTAGGGAAAACTGGCAGAAATTTTGTTTGTGGAAATAATAAAAAAAATTAGACATACAATAAGAATAAATTGGAAAAGCTTCTTCAAGAAGTTTTGATTGAGAACTATGGCGACATCCTTGTTTATGTCTGACAATCTTTCTGAGTCAAGATTTCTAATTGCTGCAAGCTATCGTATTTGCCAAAGGAGACATAAACTGGAAATGAAAGCACGCTGAAAAACAAACCTACTAGTATTTCATGACTGGTATTTTTTTCTTTATTGCCACATTTGAAGATATAGCCTGACCTTATTGAAATCAATGAGAGTTTTGCCACTGATTTGGCAGAGGCTAGGACGGCTGCACAGAGCTCTTCAAGAGCTAAATGCAGACAAGGAGGATACAGATGACTTTGAGGTTAAGTTTTGGGGTAAAGAACCCATCCTCTCCGGTCACACGGCTGTCAGGTTGCAATGCAACCTCACCTGCTTTGTTTGCTGCAGAGTTTTCTAGGGGTTGATTTTAATTAGGGATTTAGTATGGAGTTATAAAAACGTGTTGTTGGCAGGTAAGATTAGCCTTGTTTGCTGTTGTCATTGTGGAAATATGAAAGGGACTAAATCCTGAAGATTTTTCTCAAGATTTAGAAAGCTAAGAAACCCATGAAATTTACGGCAGGAGTAAGCGATGCCACGTTCTCCATCCTGGGTCAGTGTAGGGGCTGTGGAGCTAAAGCCTCTGGCCAAGAAAATCCTCTTCATCCCCAAGTACCCTTGGGCTGTCATGATTTCTGGTATCTCTCAGTCTGCTATGGCATAAGGTCAAAGACCAAGTGAAGCCACAATATTAGAGCAAGTTTATTGTTCTCCAGTAGATTTTATAATCAGACGACAGAAAAGGTGAGTAAGATGCAAGAGCAGCAGAGCAATTAGTCTCCTGCCTGCAGTTGATACGGGTTTCACAGAAGTACTGAACAATTGATTCAGTGTAGCGCTGAATTTTAATCAAATGGGAGAATTAGCCAACTTTTAATCAAGATTTTCCATAATGGATTATTTTCCTAATTGAATGAGTTCAGGAGACAAACAAATACATCCTAGTGCTCAATGGCATTCTTCAAATATTGGTAAGCTTTCAATCTCAAATCACAATGAAAGGCTCTGGAATAAAACCTCTACAGAACACAGATGAAGGTTACATTCATCTTCTTAAAATAATCCGGGGTATGCAGGAGAGACCACTGCCAAATTAATTCATATTTCAACACAATTATGCCTACTAAAATGTACACTAAAGAGACCAATCCTAAAGGTCATTTGTAGATCTAAATATGAAACTAGTTACTTTTTTTTTTTAATACAAAGGATAGAGTTGTTTGGAGAAATAACTTACAGAAATGTGGAAATGACTCTCAGTAAAGATAGAAAAACTAAATCCAGAGACTTAAAAAAACTGAAAGAAACAGAGCCCCTGACTGTTTAGGGGAATGAATACCTTTTAGAAAATACAGAAGAATATTTTGTATTTTAAAAATTGGAAATATACTTGTAATGATGACTGAGAAGTATAAGTAGCATTGTTTTTGTATTGTATTGACACATTATGCTTAAGAGGAAAAAAATGTGTTGTCAGTGCAGTTGATAAGATAGTCACTTAATGGAGTTACCCCAAGGAATTATGAATTTTAAGAGAGAGCAGAAAAAGTTGAAATAAAGTCTATTAATTCTTAATCTCTACTGATAAAGTACAGAAGTATTCTGGGGGAAAAAG
This sequence comes from Pluvialis apricaria, assembly GCA_017639485.1. NCBI lineage: Eukaryota > Metazoa > Chordata > Aves > Charadriiformes > Charadriidae > Pluvialis > Pluvialis apricaria. The sequence goes on from CM030009.1 coordinate 23,861,231, forward strand.
GTTTTACTTAGCAGTCTTTATGTTGATTTTGTTCAAATGTGTCTTTTGTTCTAAATGATTGTAAATTGCATTAAAAGTATGTGTTTTGAAATGTCTTACAAAAGTGCTTCTGGTTCAGGGAGTGACCTGGTGTCATCTAGCAGGTTTGTTTAGGAGCCTTGTCCGACAAAAGTAGGGAAATATTTTTTTTGCTCTGCCAAGGGAATTGAAAGTAGTCTCCTCCTTCCTGCAAAATGTGCCTTCAGATCTTTAATTATCACCAGCAAATGTGAGCCATCAGACTAAAGCTGACCCTGGCCAGCAGCTCCAAGAGCACCCAAGCTTGTTGGTTTAGCTTGGTGGTGAGAAGGACGTTCCTTTCTCAGCTGCATAGCCCTTAATATCATGCCTAAATTTTCTTTGACGGTGTCTTATTTTATATGTACAATTCCTGACCTAAATGTTTCAAATCTATGGAATAAGATCTTTTGCAGCTCTGGTTGGAGAAAATTCTGTAAAATATTAAAGACAGAGTGATAACTGGTATCTGGTTCTTTCTCCTTATTAATAGCATCACACTGTCTTCTGGGTTTTCTATTTTAAAGCCTGCAGCAGCTAACAGCGTACACTACAAAATGCATTTCTCCTTTATCAGAAATGGAGTCCTATTTCTGAGTTCCTATAGAGCTGCTTCCCTTTGGTTTGTAAGTAACACTAAAGAACGCTTGCCAAACTCATGCTATTTAATGTTAGTAAATATTAATATTTGATCAGCATTCTCTTTTCTGTCTCCCCTTTCTCACAATGATTATATCTGAAGCAGACCTGTATGAACAAATCAAGAATGCCACATATTTTTGAGGATTTTTCTGCTTGCTTCTTCCTATAATCCAAGAACCTGCTGTTCAGCTGGATACCTGTCAGTAACACTCTTATCACTAAATTATAGCACTGATCACTAACTAAAATGTAGAGACTGATTAGGGATAAAATCTATGTTTGAATCGCTAAATATTGTAAAACTGATATAGAAGGGGTACATTTATACTGTAACTGGTGGATAAGGCTAATTCTCATCTATGTAAATAAGCCATTTCTCATCTAAGTAAGTAAGCCTTTCCTCCAGAATATATCGGAAGTAACTGTCTTTTAGTGGTAGTCATGGATGTACTTGATGATATGAATCAAATTCTGCCCTTAAATACACACAGATTTTGCTGCTTTAAGTAGGAGCATGACTATATTCAGAAAACAATAATTAATGTTGTTTGGTTTAATTAATAAACTAAAATGTCTACAACTTGAAACTGCTGTCAGTTCAAAAAGAATCAATTGCCAATAATCAAAATTTGGCTTAAGGACTTTAAAGGAAATTTGACTCAATAAAAGGTGTTGTTTGAAGATCCACTAATAACTTAAATCAAGATAAAACTTTTTACGTCATTGTAAAGCAATAATTCAGAACTGATGTAGTCCCAAGCAATGCAATGTGTATACTGTGCACTTTATTTACTAGCAGGTGGAAACTGCTACCAAGCACTATGGCAAATGCCATTCTTTTTGAACTGAAAGGGCAATTGCTGTCTGAGCTCTGAAGTTAAGATGAAACCAGCTACGAGTATTAAATAACTGTACTTCATTAAAATATACTAAAAGAGCTACAAATTATAGTTCCAGAGCTCTGCAGACTCTATAACTGGATTCACTCATAGATTAGTGGATGAACTGAGGACAAATGTGCAAAGATTAAAAAAAAAAAAAAGGATAAAATACTGAACAACTACTTCATTGTTTGGGGAAAAAAATACCAGATGTGTGTAAGGAACAGTCTAGTCCTTTATTGCAAAATGTCTGTAGTTTAACATTCTACCTGTGGCATTAGCTATAAAAAGGATACTTTTAAACCTCTAAGTAAGTAGGATAATAGTATCCTAAATCTAATAAAATGTGACATCAGATATCAGAAAATATGATTTTCTGCCAACCAGGCTGGTAAGCTACTTTATGTGACACTTTTCAAAAAGAGAACATTCTTCCTGTGTCTCTTAACATTGTGTCTGAGGGGGTAAACTGCCAGTTAGGGGACATGTGTGACGATGAAGAGACCCTCTGCACAGCTGACATGTTGTCCACTCATGTATGGCTGCGTGTCACCTCGTTTGTGCTGTTGTAGGACCTGGGGCAAGTATTTGATGCAATACTGGCTTTTTTCCTTCTCACTCAATATTTATTTTGTCTTGCTGTTTCGAAAGCTCTGTAAAACTGCTTTGATAGGGAGAGGGTTGGGTTTTTTTCATTTCTTTTTTTTTTTTTTCATTTGCCTAATACCGTTCTAAGAGTCTAACAGACCAAATATGCAAGGTGCTTCAAGCTCATAGGAGATCAGAGATCTTAGCATCTTGCAAGTGATGCTCAGTACCTCACAGGATTTGTAAGTGATTCTTGTTCATTTTACTCCAATATACAAGACAGGAAATTAATGGGAAGATGCTGGGCTGGCTGGCAGTCAAAAGAAGCATAAACTGTGTGCAAGGAAGGTGTGCTCTCCAGGGTAGACTGCGGAGTCCCCTTTCCTTCTCATCTCCCTCACACATCTACCCATGCTGGGGTACTCAGAGGAGAGAAAGTAATTACATTATTTTTCAGACAGCCCACAGCAATCTCCCTTACTCATGGTGCCGGCAAGCTGGTGCCTTTCTTCACCTCTCCCGGTGGGTGAAGGGCAGCACTTGGACACAACTGAGAGGACCAACCTGGTGCTGAAATAAGCCAAACAGGCTTAATTTGCTGGTGTCAGGATACACTTGATCTCTTTTCTGCCTCCGGTCCTGGCTACCCAAACAACAGGAATAAAATCTCTCCCTGCCACATCTTGATGTACATACATTTATCTTCCTAAAACTTCTATATAAATTCTAGCTGGGATTGCTAATCCGGAGCTATTGTCCCATACTTCATGTTCATAATCCTGAAGAGCAGAGCTGGATGTGTAATCATCATCTATGGGGTACTAATTACTGTTTAGTTTTTCTTTTAAATTAATAGAAGAAGCAGTAATTGAACCAGGCTCCTTTTGGTAGCTTTGGCTTACCCTACCATAATTATGCCAGAGTAAGACCCAGAAAAGTAACTATTATCCAAGATTCCCCATCTCTCCTTTGGTTATACCATAAAAACCTGCTTCCCTGAAACAGAGCTGGGCTAGGAAGGGAGGGAGGCAGGAAGGGAGGCTTGCAAATTGCCTATACCTGAATGAAGACTGGAATGACCAAAGCCACACAATCTTTGCAGAAAGAATATGTATGTTTTAAGCTATGTACATAACAGAGGACACACAAATATGTTGTGTAAAAACCCTATATACAATATTATCAGATCTGCAAATAGAGGCAACAATAATCAAGACAGTTCATTTTAAGAAGCTCTTGACAATTGCTGTCAAGTTAGTGCTTGTACAGTCAGGATAGGAACCTTGTATGGAAAGAAATGCAGAGGTATGTGTAGAATTACTGTCCGCATCCACTCATGACCATTTCACCTGCACTCAGCCCATTAGGCCACCAGTTTTACAATTCCTAGACATTTACACAGCTTTGGAGGTCTTCTGTTATGTGCAAATGCAAAAGCATTGTTTTTTTACCAGACGAAACTGAGAAGTGAGGCATTCCCTTCAGTGCAGTATTTGTTAGAAGACATTGGAAGAAGTATTTGTAGGTGAAGACTCAGGGTACAAACACAGTCTGGTTTCACCAAGATAAGGGCAGGAAAATAGCGCCTGCACCTTATTTTAAAACTTTATGAAGTATTTGCAGGATCACTTATCCATCAAATATATTGTATTTGTAAAGAAAACCTGATATTACTATGAAGTATAAAGATTTTATTGTCAGTCATTGCAAATGACCCCATCTCTATTCTAGTCATATGGAATATTCTGCAAGTGCTTGCAGTGCATTTTGAAACCTTAACTCACCTTATTACAAGAAGGCTTTTGTAACTGTATGTCTACTGAAAATTTCCTGCAATAATAAATGCTTCTCTCTCCATAATGAATGCTTTTTATGCTTTGCATGCCTTAATATTTACTTTCCATTCATGTGTTTGACAGACTTGGTTATCCAACTGAATGGCACAGCATTACACAAAAATAAGGCGGTTTTTGTCAAGGGCTGGAAACAAACTACTCTTTCACAACAGTTTGTAGAAAGAAGTATAGTGTAAATGCAGGCTGTGAGCCCATGATAGATGGGGCAGAAGGAAAGGCAGTGGTGGCTCTGCCCAGGCGCTATATGAATTCAGAGCTCGCGTTTCCCTCTGCACCAGAGCCAATGCAGTAGAAGGAGCCTCCCATTGCTGTGCCATGCCCAGAAGCCTGAGCAAAAGATTTTTTTTCAGAGAATAATTGTCCCATTGTAAAACACCTTTGCAACACCGAAGTATGTCAGAGTTGACATACTCTGAAGTTGTCATTTGTTAGCAGTAGTGAAGCTACAGGCACGATCTGGGCAGAAGGCTGGGTGGACGTCCTTGAAGGTCCAAATAATATAATACTGAGAGAAAAGAAAACGTTTGCATGTTGGGTTGGTTTCTTTTCCTCGAATGCTTTTTCAGAGGCAGTAGTTTCATTTAGCCCAAAACCATGCGGGATTTCCTAATCTTCATTTTTCCCATGTCTGTGTCAGTTAAGGAGGTTTACACCAGACTTGCTGGGAGCGGCAGTTTCCGCAGCAAGGAAAACATGCTGTAGCCCCACATCAGTCCTGTGGTCAGCCAGCGATAGCCTCCATGGCAGTACGGATGTGATAAAGAAGGGCTGTGCTTTGACTTCACAAGCTTCAGTTGTTTCCTGCCATGTCTATTAGAAATTAGCATTTTTCGTTTTATGACCATTTTAATTATAGTTTCCCTATTTCAGTTCTACTAAATATGAATGAAGCAGGTGAAGTGTAGCCCAGTTGGAGCATTATACTGTTTAGTGCTGGTTACTATCTTTAGCAGAGAAGCTGGGATTCATTCTCATCTCATTTGCTGAGCGCTCTATCATTAAAGTGTCATTGAGAACTGACACCACTTAATTTTAGCAGCTTTCAATTCTCGTTTGCAGCAAGAATAGCTTTAAATGGAGAGGAGTGCAAATTACAGAGAGAGGGATATTTTTACACCACACTCAGCATTTTATCAAACAAAGCAGCCTCACGGGGAATAGGGGACAATACATTATAAAACCAAACTCTCCTCTGATGCTGGTAAATGGGTATTTAATCTTCCTATTGCAGGCATCCACTCTGATGAGGCTGTAATGAATATACTGCCTGGGACATTATCTGAGCTGTTGTGTTTTCCTATTCCCCGAAATATCCTTTAGTTTTTATTTCAGGTGTGGTCAAAGAATAAGCTGGGGAGCTCAGCTGTTCCCTGCAGACCACTGAGGAATCTGTACCTTGTTGCAGGCAAACCAGTTTGGGACATATTTTCCCTTCTCCTATTCATTGCATAATTGCTTTTTCCTCCCAGTGCAGTTTGAACCCTTAGGGGGTTAAGAAAATCATGTGCTTGGGATCAGTGGCAAATTTTAACCCATTCAGGTTGGCTTCCCTGCCTAATTGGATGTAAAATATCCTCTTGCACTACATCTTGAGACACTGCCTTTCTGTTGGAAATCTGGTGCTGAATAGATGCTAGGTTTACCTCTGTTATCTGTTGCATTTTCTCATCGCATATATATGTGAAATTTCAAATTTCTTGCTCCCAAATTAAATAATTTTCTTGGAGTAATGGCACATTTAGGCAGGTGGATCATAGCAATTAATTTTGGTGCCAGCAATACCGATAAATACCTTTTTTTTGGATGAAATGTTATAATAGTTTTAGGTAAGGATAAACAGGTAGTTGAAGGCATATTTATAGTGTTATGAAACTTGATGGTAATGCCCGTAACACTATCACCTTAAGGGAGTAGGTATCTGCAGTTCTGTAGAAAGTACTCTGAAGTCTGAGTTAAGCAACCCAGACAGTATAAGGATTCACACAGAAATTAGGGTTTCTGTCAACCCCTTCTCTAGCCTGTGATGATGCCACTTGATTGAATTATAAGTATGTGAATCCAGTCTGGATTAAACTTCTTTTTGCAAACACTGTTTTTATTCATACATTTTCCTGATGGTTTCCCTGTAGGAAGTGTTAAGAGCAATTGTATGCTCAGAATGGCTTCATTTGGGGATGATGTGAGACCCTGTGACGATTGTTGCCCTTCAGGTACTGATGTCTCCCTCATCCTTAAGTTTATTTGAACACTATTTTTTGCCCAAGAGTTTTCTGAGGGTTTGATGTTTATTCTGTGGCTTTCTTCTTCTCCTACCTGCTCAGGTTCCTGGTGGCTGTGCATGATGGTTGCTCACAGCTATTAATTCCTCTGCCAGGAGGTACCAGTGTCAGGCTGCACATCTGCGGGGGAAGATGCTGGTGGGACGTGCTGCTGTGTGGCCACAGCCTGTTTCCCTTTTGGATAGAAAGAGGGGAGGAGGAGGGGAGTGCTCACTGAGTGTCCCGTGACCCAGCTGGTGCCAGGGTGGGAAGGTGACGGGTGGATAAGCTGTGAGGCAGCGTGCAGCTGAGTAATAAAGTGACGATTTAAACCAGGGGAGAATCTGAAGGGCCAGCCAGGGATTGATGTTGCAATTAATTCTCCTAGTCTGATGTTTCGTCGGGTTACTGCATTTTGACTTGATTACTTGATGGAGCACGCTGGGGGTGAAACGATGTTGTGGTGTGTTGAGAGTCCAAGTTCAAAGGACTTTCTACTGTCCATTGTTAATTTCTCATCAAAATGAGAGGGAAAGACTTAATTCTGGGTCACATCTTTTTGTGAAGCTGAAGTAAGACCATGACTCAAACTTTGATTTGAGTCTTTCCGTTTACAGAAATATTTATTTCTTCCAACATCACTTTCCCAAGTTGTTTGGTTTGTTTGGGGTTTTTTTTAAAGTATTTAAACTATTTGCAGTCATTGCAATATTCAGTATTTTGTTCTTAGTATAAGATATTTCCACCTAGAGAGTTTCATTGTCAGGCTTTTCTCTGGCATAATTTTGTGTCCCCTTGAGCTTGCATTTGACACTAGCTCAAATAGCATTGCTGCATCTCTCTTCCTTGGTCCCTTTAGAGTTTCATGTATCTCATTGAAGTCCCTCATAAGATCCTCTTTTCCAAACAATACAGACCTACTTTTTCTAACCTTTCAGAATATATAAGACCCTGGAGTCCTTGTATCATTCTGGATGCCCTTAGCTTTGCTTCCTTCCATTTTTATGATACTTTTATTATAAAAAGTAAACCAAGACCATACATTTTACTCCAAATGCATGACTTCATTTTTTTCCTTTACTATTTTCTCTGGTTTAGGTAGCATTTGATATCTCTTTCTTTCATTCTTGAATTAGGTTTTGGTTTGTATTTTTTTAATTACTCCTGTAAACATCTGCCTAGTAAGACTGACTTTGGTCTTCAACATGCTGATTCTTAGTGTTCTATAATGTGTCCTCTGACTTGTACGGATTTCTCCTATTTTGTACTACTGAAACTGAAATCAGACTCAGGTCTCTGTACCACTGCAGTGGCACTTTGGATCCTTATGTTTCTCCCTTTCTTTTTAACACGTCACATTTAAATTTTGTCCATTCAAAAGACCTTTTTATTAGGTTGCAATTTTACATCATCTGCAATCGCAGGGACAGGTTGCAGAGGCTTGGTATGGCATGGGAGTCACAACTTCTTACTTCTTTGAGAAGTGCGTAAAGTCATAAAATAACAGTAAAATGTTGCCACCCCTGAGAAGAGAGAGTGGTACTTGTGAACATAGCTGTGAAGCAGAAGGAAGCTGGCCTGGTATCGTTGAGATTGCTGTCAGCAGCAAAATCACCCAAACCTTGTGCATTCAGCCTCTGTTCCTGCTGTGACAGCACAAAGCAGGATTGAAGAGACACTTGGCCATGGACGAGGTGCAATTTCAAACTAGCTCGAACAGCAGACAGAGTCATAACTTAGGCCATCAGGGCATATTTTATAGAAGAAAGGAATGCTGGCTTTTTGCTACAAAATGTTAGTAAAAATCAAGTGGTTCTTAAAATAAAAATGTGCTGGCATGTTTGATGGATAAATGGGACTAAACTTGAAACTTGACTTCAGTTTAAGACCTATGTCTGTATTTTAATGAGTTCCTGTCTACTACAAAAGTAGTATTTTCCTCTTAAATGTTTGGAATACTATTGTTAACACCAATACCTCTGATTACAATAGCTGAGAAAGATCATATGGAAAAAAATTGAAATTCCCGAGCTTCTTCATTGTCAGTGTAGCAGAAAGGGGTCCAATGTCAATGAGAGTCGAGCTTCCAATATATTTTCCCCATCTGTCAGATGTTCAGTGTTACATATTTTATTTAAAGTTTGATTTACTGTTTCCCTTGTATATTGAGTAATTTTTCACCTGATGGCATTACAGCACAAAACAGGAAATGAGAAAGTTTTTAGAAGATATTCAATTCTGACTGTAATTACTGGCAGAATGTTTATCAAATGGTAAATTCCAATAATTTTCGAACATTTAAAACAACAGGTTTTGAAGTAAGAGGTTTAACAGAATAGACATGAAAGGTCAATTTCTTCGGCCAACATGGCCCAGAAGACTGAATAGAAACTTCTGTCTTTGTATTTTTCTCTCAGAATCAAGAGCAAGAGAGCAATTTCTTCATGGTACTTGATTTACTCACTTCTGAGGCATCCTAACTTTTCTTTGCATCCATAAATTAAAATTAATATAATGCTACTGAAAGGCGCAGGATAGATCCCACTTAAAACTGAGCAAACTTCTTTATATGGCAAGCAGAGACCAAATCACCAGTCTGCCTTGACTATAGTTTCATAGGGCTTTTTCTGCTTTCAGAGGAGAGGAGCAATCAACCTTTATGTCTGCTTAGACCATAGTTTCCCTCTCTGCTGATAACGTTAACAAGAGTTCCAATTATTGTCAATCATCATGGCATTTTCGCTAACATGAATACCAACAGCACCGGCTCATTTCTCATATGGTCACCAGATTTTGTCATTCTCAACCTGATCCAGGTTTGCATCAGTGACCAACAAAAGAAATGTTCCACATACCATTACCAAGTTCTTCAATCATCCAATCTCCTCAGTCACTCTGAATTTATTGACCACTTCTTTTGGTATTGTTCCTATTTCCCATGTAGTACTTCCTTTTTTCCATAATAGAAGAGATGCAAAAAGAGAGTATTTTAACCTGGTTTGTTGCTGCATTGCTTCAGTTGTGTGACAATGAAACTCACTTAGTCAATTGACTTGCGATGTGGATGTATCAATGTGATGAGTCAGGCCCACACTTCTTTTAAACCAGTATTTTCCTCTGACCTTTTGCTCTACAGTGATCTTCAAGCATCTGTGTTATTTATCTTGACTCGTGCAATCACTTTCTCAGTCATGCCTTCATCTTCTGCATTTTCTTGTATCTTCCTACTCTCATCTTACAGGATGTGCTTCAAACTTACATACACCATATACAA